>JAHWFO010042181.1:4763443-4818526 GCA_023313115.1 Rhysida immarginata | reverse complement strand
TCCCAATTTATTGATCTGTATTAGTAAATTTTAAAATATTGTCATTATATTTAATAAAAAATTTATCTATTAAAATTGATTGGAAAAAAAATCTCCCATTTACAGAAAAATATTTTATAAAATACCGGATGTATATTTTGAAAACTGTCTTTATACTCACTGTTGAGAAAGAGGCTACCTTTCGAAATACATATCCGGTATTTTATAAAATTATTTTTTATGATAAGAGAATTTACCTTTTTTTTATATTTTTTTTTCATTTCCAGGGTCTTTTTTATATTCACTTTTTTCTTTACCTTAATTTCTCTTCTTAATACATGTACTAAAAAAGCAACATTTTGTTTCATCCTTAAAACTACGACAATTTTTTAAATCTCTGTAATAAATATAGGAGAGTTCCCAGTATTATTGGTCTAGTAACGTCATCTAGCTGTCTGTTGGTTATCAGCTTGTTTAGTGTCTTCCTTTTCTTCATTGTATGTACTGTATTCCGAGGACAAAATTTAAAAAAAGCAACACAGAAAACGAATATTTTTAGTAAACTTCGAGCAAAAAAAATCAATCTAAGCAGTTCTTGTCAATAGATTAGGTCAGTTGGGTTAAGATGTTCACGACTTTTATTAAAATATCGGTGTTGAAATTATAATAAAACCATAATCAGATAATTGTAGTGGTTAATTTTGATTTAAGGGAATCGTATTTGTTAAATGCCTGACATTCAAATTCTTTCTAATTTGTTTCTATAAACTTAAATATCGTTTTCATTCATATGTTAAGAGAAAAAATAAATAAACGAAAAGTTAAAGATATAAACTACTGTGTTTACTTACGTGAAAATGAAAGTATTAACAGCGACCCTGCCATCGCCAATGTTCTATTAAAAAAGGGAACATCAGAGTGGAAAAGCCAGAGCAGAAAAACGAAAATATTAACGTCATATGTTGCAGTAAAAAAAAGGCCTTGTTATCGGAACCGCTTGCCCATTTCTGAGAGGCAGCAATCGCTCTAAGTTGCTCAGTTCGTTTTGTTTTTGTTGTATTGTTTTTAAATTTTTATTGCAAATAAACAAATCACATAATGGAATAAGAAAATGTAATTAAGAGAGATGAGGAGAGAACTTTTTTTTTTTTTAATTCATTTTAACGTCTTTTTTTAATCAGGTATACCGGATTTTAAACGCGAAGGATCGACGTCAAGCGTGGGATTTCGATCATAAAATAGCCTGAAGGACTTTTTCTCTGAGCCTCAGTCGAGCCCCTCGTCATTAGCATTCCAAATTGTATTTAATTTTTCCTGGTCATGCTCACGGACTGGCTATTTCCATGAGGCGGAAAGCCACAGAATAATCACGGGGAATTTTTTGTTTTGAATTTTTAGAGTAAAGTATCTGTTTTGACTCATCCCCAAGTAAATAAATTAAGTAATTATATGCACTGAATTTATTTAATAAATATAAGAATTAATAGATCTTTTAATGTTATTTATAAATGTGGCCCATACATTTTTATTTTTATATTTAAATAATATTGCTGCACTTTTAGGATAAAATAATTTATTGGTTTCAAATGAAATAAAACTTAACTCTGAACTTAACTCTTAAATCTCATGAAATAAAACCAGGAATAGGCTGTTAAGGCTATTACATAAGTTAATTTAACGAATAATTCAGCAAGTGATTAAGACATGTTTTAAGAATTAATAGTATTTTTTCGTTTTTTAAAATATTAATTACCCACCCGTTTAAATGTTTTGCGGCACGCGAGAATGTTGACGCTGTTTCCAATTAAATGAAGACGCCTAGGCCTTTAAGAAAATAGAGGCGCTGACCGTTGATTGCTGTTACAGTTCCTGTATAAAGAACTCTATAATTGCTGTGGCTCCTTTTGAGCACATGTTTTCCTCTTCTTGCGTAGTTATACGCCAGCGGTCCTCAGCGGAGCCCGTTTCAGGATCAATTTCTATGGCGGAGCCCCTTAGGCAAGAAATTACTCGGATAATCTTTTCCAGGAAGGGCCAAATCACCCGGATAAGAGTGCGCCCGACAAGCCGCAATAATTTTTACTTAGTTTATTAATTATTTATTAATGTTATTTTTTATCTATTTCAATAATTTTTAATTATTTTATTTTCCTGGAGTGGCTGCGGAGCAGAGGTTGAGAAACGCTGATCTAGGCTGTTTATCCCAACGAGCTAGAAGAGTAAAATCTTTGGTTTATCCACAGAAGATCTTTAAGAACATGGGAGGTTTTCTGTAAGTAAGAAGTTATTAGTCAAAATTATGTTACGTGAACACATGGATGACGTGTAACTGCTAAAAGAGTAGTAAATGATCAGCCGGCACTTAAAAAACAGTGATTTTGTTTGGAACTCGGGAAAAATGCTCAAACATAAATAATATTATTTGATTTAAAAATAATGCAGTATTATAAATTAATACTCGACTTATAATGCATTTCTCTTCCACGCTTACTTTTTTTGGAAGTAAGCATCTTGGATGAGTTTCGACTGGGATTATTTCGATAGAGTAGACTACTCATTTTATTCATACCTGAACAAAATCGTGTTACCTTCAGCTTAAACTTATACTTGCTTATAAAATCATGGAATAAATGTCCATAGTAGGCTAAACTAATGTTGGCGTAAGATGGGACCTTATTTTTTAAGTTGTTTGGGTAAGAAAATCGAATTTGTTATGGATTTTTGCTCTCATAATTCCAATAAAAATATTTTCTCGGTCTTAGGTTCGAAAAATTGTCTTAAGGATATTACAATAAGCAAGATCGACATAATGCCCTTGTCTTTAGCTAAAATAATTCGTAGAACTTCATTGCTTTGGTTCTTCTTTCCTGAATGGTTGTCAGAACACCCATGCTGACGCGGTTGTTGTCATGTTTCGTAATATCAATTCCAAAGACCTGTCACACTTTTGCAAACCCCTACCACGTAACACGACATGAATAACATTCATAATACTAATTTCCCTAATAATACATTATTACTTAAAGATTTCTGGTAAGTAGGCAAAAACTATTTCTATATTTTTTTCTTTCTTCTTCATATTATGTCATCTGATCATACTGCTTAACCCAGATTTCTTCAAATATAATAAGCAAAACAAATCCACTTGGATGTCAAAGTCTTTTAACTTTACAGCCTTAATTATTTCGATTTATATTCACTTTTTTTTCCTGGGAATAAGACATGCTCCTTAGTTTCATAGAGTATCAAAATGATTTTCTTAAGTAAAAGTTAAAAATAGATTAAGTTGGGAATTTTTTTTAATATATCTGTTTAGACTTGTCTCCACGTCTACTAAAACGTGTGCTAAAAACTTCAAGGTGTGAACTTGTTTGCGGCACCCATGCTTCATAGACGATTGCTCACAAAAGCATAAAACTTATAACATACGATATTTGATGAAACTTATTTTAATGACTCAAGACAAGTCGGCATTGTGACATAGACTTTTCTATTTGAAATGAGGTTTGCTTTTTGGCCACCTAAATCGAAGTTTCATATAGGCCTAGTATTCGCATCTGCCCTCCCCTTCTCCCTTCCTAGCATCATAATTTTCATTTACATAATTTCTCGAGTGTCTATTCTGATATATTCCAAGCATCTTTTCGAATACTTTCCAAGCGTCTCCTTCATAGACTTACAAGAAAGATGACATTCTAGAGCACATCTTTCTTAGACAGGTGGTAGAGTTGTTGTGTTTTCTGGGCGTAACATTCCAATTCACCATGTCTTAGGATGTCCCAAAAGCACTAGGTCGGATGTTCAAATTGATACCTCTCTTGGGCCTTGCAAGTATTGATAGGAGCATGGGAACCTCGTTGTACATTGCACCACGCACAAAATTAGTTCACTTGTTCAGTTATTCCAACGTTCCTGCAATCAGCTAAATTATACTTATTTAACTATATACATCTGCATCGTTTAACTATTTCCCTATGAGACTGTACTTTTGGGACACTCTGTATAATCATTTCTTTCCTTCATTTCAAGTATACTCTATTCACATGTCTGAAAGCGAGTACAAATTCCCATGTCTATTGCAGGTTTAGAACCTGCGCCCTGTCGTTTTAAATCTCCGAGCAGTTTTAACTAAATACTTTTTCGATCTCTAAACACTCAAAAACAGTTTCGATTAGAGAACTCATCCGTATTCGTTTCTCTATAAAACTTTAAAAATTTCGATTTTTTTTCCAATTTATATTATTTTCATGTAAGATGTTGGACTCCATCAGATAATTTTCCCTTCTATGATTATGGTACGAGTATTTAAAAAAGTCTAGAACCTTGTTCAATCCCAACTATGTTACAATCTTAACATATTAAGCAGTAAAATGTTCATGTAATATCTGTTGTGTATAGGTTCTTCACTGAAAATAATTCTCCCTGTTGTTTGATTGTCCACTCAAAGGCAGTTATAATCAACACGACTTTGGAAAAAATTCTACAACTGAAACTTTGTTCAATTTTGTTTTACTTTATTTAGAAAATATAATAAATAATTTCATTTCTTTAATGACTAGCATAATAAATAAACACTTTATTTGAAATTTTAGAAATATCAAAAGATAAAACCACATGGAATAATAACATATTTGTTACTCAAAAATTAATGTATTTTGCTTCTGTAAATTGGCATGTATTTTATTCTTATTGTGATTAACTTTATTTGATCATACAGTCCCATCAAAAATATTTTACAAGTTTTGAATGTTAACAGTATACGTTTTTATATTGCACTAGAATAATAACTTATATGTAATATCACAGTATTTATAGAGAGAGCGTTGAATTAGCCACACTTCGAGGAAACTCATTTCCAACAAAAATACAGAGAAGAAACACATTGACATTTATAAAAACCCAAAAGATATCGACTTTTATATAAGTTTCTTCTAAGATATGGAATGATGTAACGATTTAAGATAGCAGAATGAAATTCATTTGTATACCGATTCAGGAAGGAAAGAAGGGGGAGAGGACTATAAACAAAAAATTTATGGACTATAAAAAAATTATAAAAACTGATAAACACGACCGATATCCGTTCTACATAAAATATCGACATACAGTAAAATTCAACATTAGAATATCCTTCTGGTATTATAAAATGAACATTTGAACAATAAGTCGACTCAAAAACTTGAAAATGGCACCCGCCGTAAACATTCATATTCTATAACAAAAATTAAATTCTGGGGGGGGGGATACTCCCGACACAAGACAGTTTAACGTGTTGACTAATCATGAAGCCGATGATAAATGATTTTTCAGAAAATGAGGAAACATACATTCTTCTTCGTGGTTTATGACGTCAGTTGAAATAAATTTATTATTAATCGGCCGTTCTTCTCTTATAAATATTTTTACAAGAATCCAATTTTTCATGGAAGTCGATAGTTTCTGTGAAATGAGAACACCAGAAATAATGTAGTAACTTGCCACATCCAACTTCATTATTAGTAAACGTTCAAACGATGAGTATCTTCAAAGTATAAGTGCCGTTTTCGCTTTTTATTACTCTTCCTTCGCCAATCAGCTATTCATGTTAAATAGTTAAAATTTGTTATATCTCAAATGCAAATATAATTCTTAAGATTTATTTCTAAAAAGATGTAAAAAATTCATAAGTTGCTATGAAAGAATTGCAGAAAAAGGTTCACTTTGAAAATTCCACATTTATATGGAGAAATAAGAATACCAATGTTGTTTTTTATATATTTTTTAGAAAAAAATTGATGAAAATATGAATTCTTGCAAACTGGTCTCTCGAGAAAAGAAAAAAGGGATTAATATAATATAGGATAATTCCGGGTGACTCGAATTTTTCCCTGAGATTCAGATATTTAAAAAGGAGGAAAAGTTCACCATTATAGGATTATGAGATTCATAATTAATTATTCATAAATGTCCATTTTACAACACAAAGTTTTATTCGTTTTGAACTAGTCGACTTTCGTCCTTGTAAGGAATCTGAAGATGTCCGAAAGGACGAAAGTCGACTAGTTCAAAACGAATAAAACTTTGTGTCGTAAAATGGACATTTATGAATAATTAATTATTTCAATATACAATACAACGTGAGATATAAAATGAATTTAATGAGATTCATGTGGAAGTGAATAAAACTTTTGTTTTTCCATAAATGAAAGAATTGAAGATAATCGCAAAGTTTATTTTTTTTTAATTTTGGGATTATTGATTCAGAAAAGTGAAGTGGAACTCGGGAGGCATTTTAGTTAGGTTATTATGAACTCTTATAGAAAAAACACATTTTAAAATCAGTATTGCTCTATCTTAAATTTTCAATATACAGGGTGATTCAAAAGTTAAAGTGCAGCAGTGCATGGAAACGTATACACTTTGCCTGAGCTGAAGGAGGAAATCACCACTGAAGTTCAGCAAATCTGACCAGCCAAATTGAGCAGAGTGTTTCACAACATGCAACTGCGTGCTAACTGATGTCGTGAGGCCGGTGGTGGGCATTTCCAGCATCTATTTCCATTAAAAACCATTTCCAGCCACTGCACAGTAACTTTTGAATCACGCGGTACTTCTTTTGTCGTAAATTTCACTGTTTTAAGTTACTTATTGATAAGCACAACTTTCACAGAGTATTGCTAATATCATCAACATTGTAATTTATTCAATACATTGCATACTTTCAGTGGAAATTTAATACTCCTAACAGAAACTCACGTTACTTCATACAAACTCATGAATCCAGGACATAAATTTCTGTACACGAACGTAGCCCCCATACTGGCGTGGTTGACCACAACCATATTTACTTCCCCAGCTGACAATGCCTTCAAGAACCCAACGGTCCTCTCTCTCGTCCAAAGGAAACACCAACGGGCCGCCAGAATCTCCACTACAAGTGTCACGTTTTCCTACAAATGAAGAAAAATGTTTAGAAATTCGTTTAATGTACATATATACCTATATTGAAATTTCATCAACTGTAATGCAATTTAAATACCTTAAATATTATTTATAATGACGTCAAATGAATTTTATTTTATTCTTTAAACTAATATGCTATTAAATAATTTTAAGTAAAGCATATTTGAAAATGGATGTCTTTACGTCCATAATATTCATAATCAAAGATTCAAATTTATGTGACTGGGTTACCTGAAACTTCAAGTGTAACTTGCGCTTAAATATTCCATTATCCTTTTACAATTACAATGTATGTAAATGTAAAAGAGTAAGTATTCACGGATGAATAAAAGAAACAGTTTATATTCAGTTTAAATTTTTCAGGTTTCGCTCGGTTAACGTTCAGTCAAAATGTTTTTCAGGCAGTTCATTGAGCTATCTCCGAAACTCAATAACTAATAAAACTATATAATAAAATTAGTCAATAACTATTTAATCCTTATAACTGTCTAAGAAGGGAATCAACTTTAACGGTGTTACTGTTATCGAAACTAGGATTGTTTTTAAGCTTTAATTAAAATATCGATAAATGAATACCATTCCATTGGTAGGTTGCATTTTAATTCATCATCTTCGATTATCAACCTTTCCAGATTCCATAGTTTTATATGATGTTTAATTTTAAAGTTACCTCTCTTAATAGATATAGCCCCGTTTGTTGTAAATTTCTCTGAAATAGACGTAAAATTAAATAACAGCTCACCTTCTTCGAATCCCGCACACATCATATTTTTAGTGATGACAAAATGCGAATCATTTTTTCTATAATCGTCTTCACATTTCTTATTGCTTACAACTGGCACTTTTGCTTGTTGGAGAACCCCTGCTAATTTTCCGTCCTCTGTCTCTCCCCAGCCGGTAATCTAAAAATGAAATTTTAATTAATGATATTATTGGAAAAAATGGAAGGAAAAATTCCGCGACCTGATTCGAACCAGGTACCACGAGTATCACGCTGGTTGCCTCTACCAATTGGGTTGGTACAGCAAGGCTGTCTCCAAGTGTCCTAAAAACTACAAGGTTTTCAAGATGTACGCCCAATGATAAGGCGGGCACCCGGCTCGCAGATCGTTAATTCCTTCTTTCCAACCATCAGAAAGCAGATGAACACATATAAGAAATTAATAAATCAAAACTGGAATTAATACTCCAAGCAAAAGATAATGATATTATTGGAAAAAAAATGGACGGAAAAATTCCACGACCTGGATTCGAACAGGAACAAAGAGTGTCCTCGTCGCCTCTACCAATGGGGCTGGCCAATCTTCCAATTTTCTAATAATATTATTGTTTAAATATATACTGCTGCTCAAAAATTAAGCAACAAATAACACAAGTCATATCTTCAAACATTGCAAACGGATTTTAATAAATGTTAAAAAGTAAATACGTCATATTGTGAGATAATAATGTATGAATAAGATAAAAGATTTCGTATATAATTTTAAAGAAATTCAATTCACGATTTGCTGAAGAACAGTTTGAGTGCCTGGAAGTTACGGGATGGGTTTGGCGTGCAATCTGTTGTCCTAAACCATTTCAAGCAGAGCTCAATGGGACTTAAGTCTTGTGACCTGGTTGGCCACTCCATACGAATGATAGTTTCACGTTCGAAGTACTGGTTCATCATTCGCTCTCTGTGTAGACGAGCATTATCGTCCATTAAAATGGCTTCAGAACTCATGGTTCCTAGTAAAGGACAAACATAAGGCTCAAGGATCTCTTCGCAATATCGAGCCCCTGTGAGTGTTCCTCTGTCGAACTTATAGAGATGTACGTCCACCTATGTTGATGCCGCCCCACACCATCATGTCAACACCTCTAAAACTGTTTCTTTCAACCACATTTGTAGGGTGATGCCGTGTTTCTGGTCCTCTCTATATCAACAGACGCCGAGAATGGGATTGAAGACTGAAGCGAGACTCATCTGCGAAAAGCACTCTGGACCATTATTGATGTTCTGTGTGAGGATGTCAAAGGGACACAAACGGCTGATCGCCTTGCATAAAGGTACGTACTCCTCATTCCTAGAGACAGTTTGCTGGAATCAGTTCTTCCAGTCAATGTTGTAAGGTGCGCACCAAGTGGCATCTTGCCTGTGTACGCCCTGTGGAGTCTTGCATTTAAAATCAGAAATCGGTCTTCTCTGGCTGAAGCCCGTGGACGTCCAGTTGTAAGTTTTCTACAGATGGCTTGTATTGTTTGGAACTGGTTCCAGGATCGGCTGATAACATTAAGCATCTTGCTACTTCCGTTCTCGAGCCTGCCGACCGCTCTCCATTTCATGTCATTGCTTAGACGGTGTCCTTGGGTGATTTATTGATTGCCTGAAGCAGCTACAGCTTTTTTTGAGCAAAATGCATCTTTCAAGTACCTGAATGTTTCCACTACCCCTCTAAGTGTGATTTGTATATTTTATCCCGATTGGCTTTCAAACTAAAACACCATATGGAAGAATTTACCAGATATTCAGGATATTACTTATTTTTTGAGCAGCAGTGTATTATAAATGTTTATATAAATTGCATTTTTGATATTGGTCAAGTATTTTAATAATGTGAAGAGATCATCTTAGTTTTAATTTGGCGAATTATACAAAACCAGAAATCTGAACGACTGCTGAAAGCTTCTAAACGTTTAGAGATTCTACAGATAAAAGAAGATAATTGCAATTGAGTATGTGAGTAATGAAAATTCAGGAATGCGTATTCCCGAAACTGGTTGGGTGGGGGGACGCTGTTTGGGATGAATACCAACGATACACGCTGAATGGCACCTGTTCTGATTTCGCCAAATGAAAGTTAAAAATATAGTTAGGCGGCGACATCACAAACTTAGGCGAATGTGCTGTAACAAAAGTTAAACTTCTATTAACTGATGCTATTATTTCTTTCTTTTTTGACAATAGGAAGAGGACAATCAATCCTGGACGTTCATCCTAAATAACAATCTTAATATACTTCTATAAACTCGGAAGTTAACATAACTCTTTGCCAAAAAATGAGAATAACCAGACACAATCTAATCAGGATGCATTTTTGTTAGGAATATAGAAAATCCTGCATATAGCATTACTTCAGGTTAAAATCTAAAGTTATGAAATATATAGGGATAATATATTGGAATTAAATACTATTATAAGATTAATATTTATACCAATTTTAATTCCAATTTGCCATTCACGCTAAACGGATTGCCTGCGTTTTAAGCCAATTTTAAAATGGAATTGCAATAATTCGCAATCATATATAAATTTAGAAACTAAATTCACGTAATTTAATAAATTGCAATGCATTTAGTTTCCGTTTCAAAATAAAAAATAATATCTTTTCATTTTGATTATCGAACTTGAATAGAACATTTTACGATAATTATTTAGGAAGCTGGCCTCCCTAAAATATATGTCTTCAGTTTTTCATTATCTTTTGCATCATGTCATTTTTTGTCATAATAAAAATTATTAAAATAATCTATTAACATCAAAAATTAATAAACACGTCCGATACTTACTACTCCTGGTTTCCCTTCTTTCACTCGAGTGTTGCTCGAGTCTATGTCTTCGGGTAAGCACACAGGTTGCACCCGACTGGTCAAAGTGACGGGCTCCTTTAGCTTGAGAAGGGCGATATCAGAGTCATAAGAAGTTGGCTCATAGCTATGATGGAGAATAATTTCTTCTACCTATAAATAAATTATCCATGTTTTAATGATTATTATAAACATTAAAATTTGAAATATGTATTAAAGCTGTAATTCAGAAACACAAATTGGTAGGAGAATGCGTTGCACAGATAGACAATGACTAACCTACAAATCTAATGTAATGAAAAAACGGAAAGAGGTGTTATGTTATTAAATAAATAGCATGATACCTAGATGAGCTTATCCTCAATCAACATGATGACATCTTCGAGAAAATTAACTTCGAATGCCAAATTAAATTGAATTGACGTGATCAGATCCTTAATTGAAAACACATTGATTTGCCTTTGTGAGATAATACATGAGAGATACGTGTAATGTACTTCACGGCAGATTAAATCACGGGAGGATCAACTTATTTGGCGATCCTTACAGATATTTGGACGTTAACATCAGAATGCAAAAGAAATGTCGAAAAGTAGCAATAGAATAGTAGTTCCTGAAGCAAAGAGGTTAGTTTGATGATGTACATACATCTCTATGGTTCCATACCTCTGGGCCGTCAGAAAGGCATTTTGGATAAATACAGATCCGCACGTCCATGTATACTTAAGGATGCCCAGACCATAATCCATTTCCGCCGCAATATGATGTTTCCTTACAAAAGCTAGTCACACTCTATATTGATTCAGGTCTCGTCAGAGACCAAAACTTGATATGTCATGTATCTATTTTGCTAAACGGTTCCACACGATTAAAGGGTACACAACGTTGGTCTCCATGCATAAAAGCCATATTGAAGAAAGCGATTGCGGATAGCATGAGTTGACAACCGGCGTTCTCTTGCTATGAGAAGCTCTTGCTGGAAATAAGTATTATTTGGCCACCTCTTGTATAGCTGTCATCATGCCTTCTAACACTTTCCGTATCTTGGAATAGACCCCACAGTCTGGAAATGACACTTCGTGACTCCAATGTCTGCTGGGTTTAACTCATTTCCAATCGGATTCAGTTCTCCACGTCCTTGATTTTATTCTGTTGCAATATCGTTCGTACCTACAAGGAGACTCCACGTACTCTGACTCACCGAATTTGAGTAGCTTTCACCGAATAGGTTTCACCCAATTAATTACACACACAAAGCCATTGGATGCACTTCTCAAAATTTTGCGAGAAGGAGGCATCAATGATAGCCAGACTATGGTTGAATCAATACGAGGTGCGTTCAAGTTTTAAGGTCTCCTAATTTATTTTTGAAAAACTATTGACCCTAGAATGCTGAAACTCCCGTCATTTGTCCACATATTCCACCTCTAGCCGTACACATTTTTCACAACGCTGACGCCACGATTGCATCGCCGCTGCAAACACTTCTATAGTGGTCTGATTTGCCTACTGAAAAGCCGCTCGATGAGCAGAAGCTTTATTCCGTTCTTGCATAAGCGATTTTCCAGTAGACAAAACTGGTTTCTAATAAAGCATTTGCGGCGGCCTACCAATCATGGCGTCAGCATTGTGAAAAATGTCTACGGGTAAAGGTTAACTATGTGGACAAATCACGGGAGTTTCAGCTTTCTAGGGTCAATAGTTTTTCAAAAATGAATTAGGAGACCTTAGAACTTGAACGCACCTCGTACTACAGAATGCTTGAAAAAATTGCAGCAAATTGACGCCATGCCTCCTTCTCCCTGTCAATTTAGTGGTTTGGTCCGCACCGGCTTCTCTGCAAATGACGTGAAGTACCTTACCAAATTCAAGCCTTTTTTTCTTTAACATTCGTTATAAAGTAATTGAAGGGTGTTCTACAACTTTCCAATTGACACTATGCTTCTATCTGTCATAGTTCAGGAGATAAATCTCCAAAATTCATGATCACTTCTTGCATAAACTTGAAAATGCCACTACCAAGTAGCTCATATCCTACTTAGTAATAATATTTTTAATTTCATTAGCCTACACCAAATAGTTTTCGAATTATACGCTCTATTACCATACGTTTGCCTCACTGTGTATATTTCTTCCATTTCATTCATTAATTTGAAGGTTCATCATTTCAATATTTGAGAGTTTTTATTAATGACACCTTTATAATTTCGTAGATAAAATTTTTGAACAAGAGTCTGCAAATATCTAATTTTTGATCCTTGTTTAGATATAAAATTTACAAAATTATTATAAAGCTTTAAATTATATACGACTCATGGCTTACCTTACGTATCTCGACTTCTTTATCATCTTTCGTACTGTCTCGATGGTATTTTCCGAAGTATAGTTGTATTTCGTCAGGCGGCACTGGGAGTATGGTGTGCTGGTAGCAAACGCAATGAGCAGCCGTCACTACCCAGCGCTCGGAGATTAGAGAAGCTCCGCACATAATGTCCCAATCACTTTCTGGGTCATCGGGATCACTTCTATAAGAGAGCGCCACTTGCCATGGCCACTGACCTAATTGGCTCACATTTCCGTGAGTGATGAAAGGTACTCGGGGACCACTCGAACGGCCACAAACTGAAATTGATAAAATACATAATTTCAAAAAATATTCTAAAAAATCAAATTTTCTGGAAGTATTTTAGCTTTAAAACTTGTTTTAAAAGTTTTTGTCAATTCACTCAAACCAATTGAACATTTTCGATTTGATAAAGTTTTAGTAAATGATCTCAACAAGCTGTGCAAAATATTAGATCTGAACATGCATTCGTTTTCAAGATACTAGAGGTACTGGTTTGTGGTTAGATATGAAAACATTAATTTTGGCTTATTGCTGAATCAATTTATGATTCCCAGCCCAATGCACGTCAGTTATTTTTCTGCATCATAAACAGCTTTTCCATAAATAAGAGCTGGAAGGACAGCAGCAAAATGCATCTCTCAGATCCTATATTATGCTTTACTTTGGACCGGTAAAAGGATGAACTGAGGCCACAAGGATGATGAAGGTGCAATACGTCACTGAAACGAAATCTCATTTATATTTCCAAACCATCAATTGGCCAAACTGCATTTAAAAGACCTTTAGACCAGCAAGAGATAGATCAGTTTCATAAGATCTAACAATAAAAGACTTGACAATCTTTTAATCAAATGTTTTAATATGAGCAAATCAAATATCCGATACTGCCTTAAACTTTAAACCAGAGCGCCTACCTAAAAGCACCTGTTCATTTGAATTGAAGACCTTATTTTTCATGAAACATAAGAAAAGCTGCTTCATAAAAAATAAAGACCCAGGGGTTAGAATAACAAGAAATTAAACCAATAGATATATTAATTTCTTGAAATTCTATTTGGTACTTAAGTCATTTGAATTTGTTCCGTAAGTGCGTTTGACTTTTGGATGGAAAATTTAGCAAACCAACTATTAATCAAAACCTCCAGTAAATATCAAAACGTTTAAATTTAAATTTGAATAAACTTCATCCTTACCTGGAATGCATGTTGGTTGCCGTCCACTCCACTGTCCGGTAGTTTCACACACACGTAATTTGGACCCCACTAATTCATAATAACGGGATTCACAGGAGAAAAGAGCTCGTGTTCCCATATGGTAATAGCCCTGAGGTAACTTCGTGCTAAACATGGCTGTCCGTGCTGCCACGCTCAGACCGTCCAGAGGACCGCGGATGCGAGGCAAATTTCCTGAACGGCCGCCTCTTACAGCATTTCTATCATAAGCCAAGCACAAGAATTATACAGAATTAACAAGATACGCAAAAAGAAAATATAATGAAGATAAATAAAAATGAAGAAAGATAAATAAAAGATGAAAATTTACCCTGGCATTCCAGAATTCCCCACTGGACCCTCTATTATTTGTGTCTCTATTCTTCCATTAGCCAAAGGATCCAATGAATGACATACTGTTACTAAGGATAAAAATTGTATAAAATAGTTCTTAGGGCGCCGCTTAATATAATCACGGTTAATATTATCAATCGGTTCTTGTTATCATTTTTGCTTTATATAAAATAATTATTTTTTGAATAGAGATGATTGGCTATTTCTTAGCTTTAATTGCACATACATTTAATGCAGACTGGTTTTCCAGACGTCCATGTACCATTGGCTAAGCAGACAGCCTTGTTCTGTCCGTGCAAGAAATGTAACGTTTGGCACTCGAATTCAACTTCGGTACCTTCGAGATAAGCTTGAGGCCCACCCTTTCCTTTGATGGCAGATTTACCAAATTTTAATTCACCCATGCTAGGGCAGACATTTCCTGAAACAATAAAAGTACTTCGTTAATAAAATGCTATTTTTTTAAAATTTTCTTCCTATAGATTGAATAGGTTATCTAATGTTTCAATTACATTTTCAAAACTATATTTTAGGTTATATTTTTTTCTTAATAGTAAACACTACGGTTAGCTAGTATACTCTCATTCTTGAAAATTTCTAGATAAAGAGACGCAAAACTTTTTCTAAACACACTGACTTCACTACTTTATCAAAAAAAAGCTTACTAATAACAATAACGAGTTATCCCACCTTTAGCTCTGATTATAGTCATTTTTGATGGCGGCATTAGTAGGTTGCGAATATATCTTTCCACCTTGTCTCACAAATACTCTATCCGGTGAGAGCAGGCCATTGATCTGGACAATGAAATATGTGGCTAGAGTGCTTCATGCAAGTCAGATTCATGATCAATGACGCAATCTTAATATAGTGAAAGGATGCATTATCCTGTTGAAAATGGCCATCTGGATATACCTGGGCTGCAAAAATGTTGAGATGGTTTGTGGCATTAGGAGATTTTTCCATTACTATTAGAAAACCAAATGTGGCCCTAGAGAAAATTCTTCACACTAAAGTGCCACCTCCTCTCCCCTGTAGGATTGTCACTTGACTGGACAGTGGATTCGTGCTGTTTGCACCGTATTCTCGTCCATCTTTAAGATGAATAAGCAATCAAGACTATCGAACCAAGCCACTTTTTTACTCATCGAGTGTCCAATTTTGATGCTCTTTGGAGCATAACATCCGAGTTTTCCTTTTTTTATGTCACAAAAATGTTCCTGGATGGTCTCCTGCTATTATAATCAATCAGGGATTTGGTCGATACAGTTTGTGTAAGCTGAATCTGTCATGTTGTTGCCCTTCTGTTTCCGTATAGGATACGTGCCTGCTGCCAATTTCGTCCGCAAGCCTTTTCCGGCCACATTTGCGCTTATCGCTTGATGTTTGAAATACTACTCTGAACACCCGAGATACTGTTACACATGCAAAGCCAAAAACTATTTCCGAAATATTCTTGCCACGTTTGAAGCTGTTCAAATATTTCGTTTTACCCATTTTATGCTAATTGCGCTACCAGACAGTAATGCAGACAACGTATATGCCTTTTATTCATTACACTTGCTGTTGCACCACCGTGTAAAAGTTGCATAAAAATTCCTTTGATTTCAAATCTTTTTTATATGCTAATTTGCTTTATGTAATATTTTTAAAAGAAATCTTTCATTTGATTCTCAGCACTGAATGAAAACTGGCTTTCGGTTCACGCTATAAGTCATAATGACCTCATAAATTAAAAAGAAAATCGATTTCTTTCCATTTATAGTGAAAATCACGCAACATCGTACTTAAATTCCCAATAATACGACATCCTACTTTTAATTTAAGTGATAAAGAGTATAGCTTACTAGAAAGAGTTAATTTAAACTTACAATTTAAAAGAAAAAATTTAATGAGATATTTTATTGCTCTTGCTATTATTCTGTGTTCAGTTTGAAAAAAACACGCACAAAAATTCTCTGAAAGACTTAACATGTTGAGCTTAGTTGTGAAACTTCATATTTATGAATATTTATTAAGTTTTAGAATTGATCCTTTCTTCTTTCTTCTGATTCTGAGTTATGTCATAAATGATGGAAAAGTTCAAGGAAACGAGGGGATTTTAATTAATTCGCATTGTCTCTCTTACATCTCCTCCTTCGCTGGTAACCGATGAGCATTAGCAAAAAACGTCTTATATAATTGAATCGTCAAAGATTTTTGGCTTTACAAAATACACAGAATAACCCATTAGGTCCCAGTTATCGATTAGTTCACTTTAATATTTAGCCCAATTAAAAGATCTGTGATCAATAATAACTTCTCTTGAAGAACAGTGAATAGACATGTATATTGCATTCAAATTCAACACCAATTTAACAGAAATTCATTTAACGGCAACCTCTGTACAAAGATAAATTCTACTCCAGCTTGCTTTTATAGTAACGCAGTGATTGGCTGTTCTCATGATTCGCTGGTTAGAGTTATCTGCGTGTACTATCTTGGTAAAAGATGACATTGGGAACCATCTGGAGTAAGACATAATTCCAAGGTTCAAGTTCAATGTGATGTATCGCTGACTCTGGAGATGATACCTGCAAAATGAGATCATGAATTGAGTGCAACAGCATAAGAAACCATCGTATTTAGTAAGGTACGGTGTCGTTCCAGACTGCACGCTTTCAGGTGCCATTGATCACGAAATTTCCAAAACAAGATTACGGCTATCGTAGTGCATAAGTGGAAAACGCGATCGTCGAAAACGCGATCTATAGCTAATCTGAGCTACAACATCCTCATTTTAGGCACTGTTACAAGATAAAGTTAATAAAAAGTATATTTATAGCTTACTGTCAAGAAATGTTGCAGCATTCGGTAGGAAGCAGATTGACGCTAGCAGTGCTTACGGTGAAACCTTGTTTGTTTTTTTTTATTCTTATCCAGTTTTGCGTTAATTTGCTTGGTCTAGCAATTTCTTTTGACACAGGTCCCTCTATGTTCGCGCCAGTTCACGATCCTAATCCCTGACATCCGAGGTTTCTCTATCTATTGAACTTATCTTCGCTTCACCATCCTGGAAGTTCGTTTTATATTAGTGGCCAATTTGATGGGCTTCCTCATCTGAAAAATTTTCCTTTGTTGAGCTGTGAGGTTGCACCCTTTGATACCTCTTTCGATATCAGAGCATGACGATTTACTAGATTCAATACCGTAGTAAGTTCAAGACATTCACTGATTTAAAAATCCCCTTTATGCCCTTCATTTATATCAAGAAGCAGAAGTGGCTATTCTCTGACCACATTTGTACATTCCTTACAATTGTGATCATCTGATATTCAAAAAGTTAATTTCGAATGAAATAGCGCTTATTACTTATTATTTGAATGAAAACAAGTCGAAGCTTAGTGATCTGATTTCGCTTATTATTAATCATGGTGATTAAATTTTCAGCATTACAAATATATTCGGTTTAAATCTAAACTGTCACAAACCTTCTTTGGCACAAACAGGAGCTGGTTTCGTCCATTTACCATCTTCTGCACACTGACTATACTCTTCCCCAATCAAAATATAGCCTTGGTTGCAGGTAAATGTGACTGTCGTTCCTGGAGTTATGAGCTTACTGGAACTTCTTCGAAGAACAGAAAAATTTCCAAACTGTAACGGTTCGGGTTCTTTGCAAACAATTAATTTCTCTGAAAATAAAAATAAACTTCTTAATGTGGACCCCTATTGATTCTTCTCCAACCCTCTTATACTTTATTTTCTCTGCAATATTTTTAACTAGAGATCTAGATGAAATCGCTAATTTAACTACCCACACTTTTATCTCATATTGACGGTCACGGAAATTGTTATTTAATGATAATTAATACCATACTTCACCCATGAATTATAATTTAGCAACAAAGAAAATTCGTAGATCATCCATTAAGAAAGGCCACAAATTTTGCAATCGATAAAAATCTTTAAAAAAAAAAAGAGACATGAATATTGGAAAATAAGAGTTATTTTTTACCACAAATAGGATCATCTCCAGTCCATGTTCCATCCTTTTGACATGTCCGCTCTGCGTCCCCTACAAGCCGATGATTAGCGTTGCATGAATAGTTCAACGACACCCCTACTTTTAGTCTTCCATTCGGCAAGCTAACGGACCCATCCGCAGGGGTAGCTACCAGTGGACATTCACGAACTAGTAATGTAACAAAAATAAACAATATATCAATAACAGTAATCTTTAAAATTTATAACCTCCTTTCTATCTAAATAAAAGATGCGATCCAATTTCTGGAATACAATTAAGTTCCCTTGTAATGAAGGTCTATGGCCTGATTCAATGTTTAAAAATGCCAGCATTTTAATGCAAGTTTTTTGTTGGGGAACAGAAAATAATGAGCAGGAGCAGATTTCTCGAATAAAGAGTAAACATCAGATTCTAAAATTGTATGGTCAAGAAGGAGTATGTTTTAATTACTGACAAGAATTTATACCACTATATCACCTGGGAATTATACGAAAATAAAATTTCCAAAGTCTGCTAAATCTCCTCTGTGCTAGATTATGTAAATTGTCAGCCAACAAAAAGCCGCCGCGAGTTCGCTGTGGGGGCAGTCGACCCAAACTCTACCGACAGAAGAACATCGAAGGGAAACTCCAGCAGGATTCCTGGTTGTTTGACTCCTCTATTGCAATTTGATGTTCACAGAAAGATCTCTTATCCCATATGCAGCAGAAGAAACTTTTTCGATAGTAAAGAACTCTAATTTATGTAATCAAAATTTTATTCTTAATTCCTCATTTCTCAGTGAGGCTGCCGCACCTGCCATCACATCGCATCGAGGACACTACCTGAATGCATGTGTGTTTCATAATTTTTGTCTTAAAATTTTCCGACCACATGCATACTGTGTATGGATCGCAGTAACGTCAATCAAGGTCAGTTATCACAAAAGAGGTCGTACTGTATAAGATATAGTTATCGTGGTAAATGAAATTGCAAATCATAAAAATTACAAACGTTGTAGTTATATCGAAATTTTATATCTATGAACTATACAAAATATTTATTTAAGGCCATGAACTGAGTAGAATGATATACTTACTGCACTTAGGAGGGTGGCCGCTCCATTGTCCGGTCGGCAGACATTCTAATGCTGGCAATCCTTCAAGAAACTCGCCCGCAGAACTGCAACTGAAGGCCACTTTCGCACCGATTTTGTATGATATTTCACGTGGACTGTACTCAACACCGGACGAAAGAGTTGGTAATGAGGGGCATACTATTCAAGATTTTAAAACAATCATTCATAATATAACCAATAATAATAATAATAATAACTTAGAAATATTTCTTAAGAAGTAAGAAATTCATAATGCAAGTTCTCTCTAATCTGATAGCTCGATTATTATGCAAATAAGGACTTTCCATATAAATATAGTTTCTTATTTTATTTGGTCACAAACCAGTTAGTGAGGAAATATAAGCTGACATATAAAAATCATGTAAAAAGATCTACTTCATGTTTATATATGCTTGATATAAAATTTCTTAAGAAGAGGGCATTACCGACTCCCAGTGGGTTACGATGGTGGTCAATTACAGCAAGAAAAGGGGCATGGAAATCGCTTATTTTAGAAGAAATTAATCAATGAACAGGCTATTAACTTCCTGTGCTATTGATAACACTAAAATAATGTTCTTAGTAATTTAACTTATTATTAATAAGTGAGGAAACGGGTGGTATATTTTCCCGAAAGCAAACGTGTTAGGAGACAAATATTCATCATCCCCACCCAAAAATTCAACATCACCATACCAACAATCAAGGTAAGGCGTACTTTATTTTAGGGAAAATTAACGGCGTTATTCTTATTTATTTTCAGGAGAATCGCCAAACCATAAACACCCCCTACTATAGCAATCTTTTAAAAAACTCCCTGAAACATGCACTGACTGACAAAGAAGCGGTTAGAAATCCTCAAGACAACGCAAGACCCGATACCGCAAACTGATCATAGCACAGTAAAGAAAACCAAGATGGGACGTTGTACCACATTCCCTCTGCAGCCCCCATATGTCTTCATTCGACTACAACTGTTTAGGCCATTGAAGGAGTTTTAGGAGGAAAAAAGTTCAATCGAATGAAGCGATGAGAGCCACAGTCCTGACATGGTTCGAAATCAAACTAAAGACTTTGTAAGAAATGGGATAAGAACGCTGGGAAAATTATATTGATAAAGAAGGACAATGCTGCTAAAAATAACCAATGGGCTTTTATCTATTTTGTAGCTATAAAATTGTTTAAAACAAAGTCCAAGTCAAATTTGAATAGCCCTCGTAATTTCAAGATACTCTCCTTGAAGAACATAAATTCTTTACAATAATGTAAAAGACACTTACCTGCTGACTCTTCACAAGTAGGACCTTGAAACTGAGATGGACAACTGCATGCGCCACTATCTTGATTGCACTTTCCACCATTTTTGCATTTGCATTCTAAAATTCAAGCAAATTATTACATTTGTTTCATACAATGTATTTATATTTTCCATTTACCATAAATGTAATCTTATTAAAGACTTATTAAAGAAAAGGTTTCTGTATTAAATGTTTTTAATAAATATAATAATGACTATAATCAAATGAAGGTGAAAATTAGATTAATTAGAAAATGTAAACAATACAAAACATTATGTTTCACAAATGTATATGCATCCCGCTGTTGTTTTTATTTAAACTGATTAAAAATCATTCTAATATAGCTTGAAAACAGGTTATTCGTAAATCCGTCAAACATTTTAGAACTTCGCCATATAAATATATGCAACAGGTATCCCATTTTATCCTCTCCAAGTTTTTTAAGTACTTCACAAATGCTCAATGTGGTTAGCTTTTCTGATGCGGCAGAGATCTATTCGCTGTGAGAGCATAAAGAATCTCACGAATCCACACACGAAGATGTCACATTGGGGTAAGACCGAGGACCATAACACGCCACCTTTCTAATATCCTAGCTAACATCAAGCAAATTTTCATTGAGGTACTCTCGCATTTCACTGTAGTAATTGTTTTAAGTCATTAAAGTTTGTTTATGATGTCTTGCCATTTTCCTTATCCTTCATCTTTCTCTTCTTTGCCTTACGCCGTCCGTGTTTGCTTTTCTACGCAACTCCAGTGCAATCCTCGCATTTTGAATATATACTAACTTCTATTGTTTTTAATGAATATTGATTTTGTGCATTTTAGCTGTAGACAAATTACCTTCCTCTCCTTATTCGCGTAAATCTGTCTAGTGAAGATATTCCTGATAATTACTGTCACTGTTTTTATATAATAATTTTCAACCCCATTCGTTTCTTTCTTCTTTAATATTTTGATTGTTTTTTATTTTATCTTATAATTGTAATTTTTTATCTACTTGTTTGCTTTTGTTTATATTGGAAATATGATCATATTTATTAATCTACGTGTATATTTGTTTGGTAGGCTGATGTCTTTACTCTTCCAAAGGTCACTCATGCTAGTCATCACGGTTCTTCCAAGTGCTAAACGCTTCTGATCTCAGGTCTGCAATCACTAAGTCGCATCAGTTTTGGAGCCAAGTTAAAGTCCATCATTACTTTGATTTCTTTATGGTTTTCTGCAGTCGTCATTAACTTTGTTTTCTTGATATTAAGACGCAATCCAAATCTTGTTACTTTTTTGATTAGCCACTCCAGATCTCTCTCACTTTCCTCAAGCAATGTCGTATCATCTGCATATCAAAGGAAAATATGTAGAAAGGGCTAATCATGTGCAAAATCTCAATCTTTCTAGATCTTTGCTTCCTCCCTAAAGATAAGAACTTCCTTCGTAGTTGATTTCTTATCATGGGGATATTTTAAGATTTGTGTTTTTGAATTATTCAAGTTACTAATTAGAAATTAAGTTTCTACCTTTAGTTTTATTTCTGTATACAGAGGTTGGGGAACTATGATTATGAATGATTTTGAAATTCCATAGATAATAATTAGATCCATACAGTACATCATTAATCTTATTTTTTAATTTCTCGGCATCGTTTTTTTTTTTCCAATTTTCTAATGCCGCATTTACGAATCCTTGGGGCGGTTTCTTCCGCTTGTCGAGTGCAGCCTTTTTCAGGCCTAAAACAATTCTGACTGCTCGGGACCATAACTTCTGTTTCAGATAATCCCAAGCAAAAAAAAAGAGAAAGAAATCCATTGTGGCGCAATCCAAAGATTAGAGTATCCATTGTTTAGGCATAATATACAACAATTTTCGGACTTGAAAGATATTTTTAACATGTTTCTACAATGGGTACATCTATGTATGTTTAAAAATGGTGAAAGAATCTTCGAAACCTAGAAGAAACGCGTTTCGGCTTTGAAATTTCTAATTTTTGCCTACTAGACCTTCTGTGTTCTTTTTTCTTCCGGTATCTTTAACATGGACTAAACGAGACCCTGTGATTACTCTTCGCATTGGATCTTTACGAAATCTGCTGCCAAAATGACATTCATTTTCACATTTTTCCCCTCACGGCTAAATAAGTTGTATTTCTAAGACTTAAGCTTTAATATGATCCCATACCGTTAACCTAGATATATTTAATTTCCTGGCAATGCCTCACTGACTTGGTGGATTTTTGGATTATTGCCATTCTGTTTAACGGCAAATTCATCGCAAATCCACGCCTCCATTTCCTCTTCTTGGATTTTGATTTCAGCAGCTCTGGCACTGAATTATTGGGTTTTATTCCACAAATTATCATAGATATGGATCATTTCTTCTCCTATTAGACTGGAATCAATTTTTAGGAGCCATTTTGTTTTCCTAATCAAACCAGTTATTCGCTTTACAGGAAATGATAATGCTTACTAATTCGCAGAACGGAAATTCTCTAGAATTTCAAAATCGGTCATAGTCATTTGCCCACCCTCTTTAAATAAATTTTATATACCTAATGTGCACCATTTTCCATATTTTGTTGGTGGACATTTGACGCATCTATCGAGTTTTGGGTCGCAGTCTTGACACTGGGCGTAAGGTGCACAGCGAACTTCTTTCTCAATTTCATCGCAAGGTTTGCAAGAAGGTCTCCACCTATAGAAAAAAGTGCATCTACAAAGCAAAAAAAAAAAAGCTTAATTTTAAATATAAAATTTCAGAAACACTTGAATTCTGTCGACCCACTAAACAAACAACCCTAAAGGGTCGAAAACAAGTCTATCCATCGATTTTTACAATAATTGAATGTGCCCCAACTACTTGCCGGTTAATGGTTTACATGTATGGATCATGGTTTACACTTTTTTCAGGTAATTATGAAATACAAGATTACAAGTTAATTTAAACTACAAATATGCGTCTCTTTATTGTCTAATCATGTTACGAGGGGAGATCAAAAAGTAAGTTGCACTAACTCTTCGCAGGAGCGCGCTGTGTGTCGCAATCTTGGGCAAAGCGGAGAAAGGGACATTAACTGCGCAGACGTCGGATAGGACGGTTGCTGTGGTTTCCCGTCGTTTTTTGTGTGACTAGCGGGCTAAACGCAATGGCGCGTCAACTGGATGTCCACTCCAAACTTGAGGTGCGAGCAGCAATCCGATTTCTATGGGCCAAACGGGTGAATTGCACGGACATTCATCGTGAAATCACTGCTGTATATGGAGAGCGTGCAATTTCCCGGCAAGGAATTATAAAGTGGTGTCAACAATTTTGAAACGTGCGAACTGCTGCAGCGATTCAAGTGGGAGGTTTGGCAACATCCTCCATACAGTTCCGACTTAGCGCCATGTGACTTTCATCTTTTCGGTAAGCTCAAAACGGAACTCGGTGGACAACGATTTCGAAACGATGAGGAGGTGAAAGCGGCTGTCACCGTGTGGTTATAAAACGCTGGAGGAGATTTCTATGCATCCGGAATCGGAAAGTTGGTTGATCGTTCGGATAAATGTTTAGAGTCTCTTGGGGACTATGTGGAAAAGTGAATCTACATTGTATGCTGCTATAGCCGTGTTGCTTTTGTATAGGTGGTGTAATAAATGGCCATACAGTGGAAGTGCAACTTACTTTTTGATTCTCCCCTCGTAGTTAAAATAGGAAGCTAGGCAATTTGAAAGCAATTACATACTTAAAGGGCCATAATAAAGGGCAATTACTGTCTCTTAAGTTTTTTTAGGAAGTCAATGGATCATCAGAACTGATCTGCTCGCGTTTAGGGGCCATAATAAAGGGCATTTTACGAAAAAAGATAAACGCACTGGAGGTAAACGCACTTCACAATACTCGCGTTAACAACAGAAAGAAAACCTAGCACTATGTTTTTTCTAAGATCCAAAATTTTTTCGGACGCAAATTGACCGGTGGAGTAGTAGAAGTTCGTTCTGCATTTTGCCTCCTCCCACCCAGCTCGATTAACGCAACACAATACAGATCAAACGCATTAAAACTAAACATGACATCGAAGTGAGAAAAAAAAAGCATGTGAAAAATTCAGGATACCATGTTTATTTCCGAAGTGAAAAATTCACTATAACTTTTCACTAATTCATTTTTCATGATTTTTCTGTTAGCAAAATCATCAATGATGTTTTCCTACAGACATCATGACAATATTTTTTAACGTATTTACAGATTTTATGGAACATTTATCTTTTTGACGAAATAAGTGCATTTATAACAATGCTATTATTAATTAAGTCTAACTTAGCGCGTTAACATGCATGACTGTAGCCTCGTTCACCCCTCTCTCCAGTTACGCCACTCTAAGTTACAGATATCTGTGTATCAAAAGTTTAATATGTAAGTATGAAGCATGAATCCGGTACATCGAGGCAGGGGGAAAAATTATAATACCATAGAGCCATAAATAGAGTGGAACAGAGTTTAAAGCTATACAGGAATATTTTAATGATCTTATTCTTCTTATCTCCTGTGATAACAGCTCCTGATTGACCATCTCTCTCTCTATATATATTGTTTGTTTCACTAACTCTCTTATTTTGTTTCACTAACTCTGCAAATAAAATATAATTCGAAACGCGAGGCAGTTTTGCTTAAATATTGTACTTAATCACTATCTCACTCGTCATTTAATTTTTTACAGCCAATACAAAGCCCGTCAATACGTTGCTACAAAATTTATATCGATTTAAGTCTTAATCTGTTCACTTAATAAATCACCATAAGCTCAGCTTTGACAAGCCCCAAAAGAAACAAAAAAGGAAAAAAAAGGAGAGAGAGAGAAAGAGATAGACAGAAAACTGCTTTAAAAATATGTTTAAAAATGATCCTCTTTAAAAATTAAAATTTTACATTGAGACATCAGTAAAGAGTAGAATAATTGTTAGCAATAATATTCGGGACGAAGATCAAATTACGATGAATTTTCTTAATTTGAAGAGGCGTATAAAATCAACAACCAAACAAAAACTTTTAACACAGGATACGGCCCTAGGAAACGGAACTCTTGAAAACAAAATAAGCAGGAAATCTATTTGTGGAGGTGAGAGTACATTATGTTTTCCTAACAAATTGAAAAATGATATCACGCAAAACACTAGCATTAGGAAATATTAAATAACTGTTGAATATGCAGATAGGAATTTTTTCTTCCGTATATAAACGAAATTTTATATAATTTTTTTCTATTTAAAATGTTAATAATAAGTCAAGAATTCGTAAAAAAATGTTACTTTTAAAATCCAAAATATAAAAGTAACTCTGTATCTCTATTTCTTTCCCACATCGGAACTGCATGCAAGAATTAAAGAACGCGTTTATTATTATAATAAAACCTGTTAAAGGTGGAAAATCCATGAGGGAATCCTGTCAAAGCCGAAATACTGTACCAGAACCTCACTTGGTAGTAGCCAAATTTTCTCAGAAAGAATCTGAGTGAGGCAGAATATGCCTAAGGTTTTTTTTGTGTGTGGATAAGAAAAATTTAAATCTGTAAAAGACACAGAAATTCGTAAAATATTGCGTATTGTATAAGTCCCTCGGCGCAGTAGCTCAAGGAGCCGAGGCACAAAAACGGGAGAGGCATGTAAGTGAACAGAATATACAGGGCGTTTAAAAATTCGTTGGACAAACTCGGTATATAGATTTTATACAGAGTGATTCAGAAAGGTAGGTCAAGAATGAAATACCATGTACAGTTTGTAGCGGGGAACAAAATTTTTCCTATAAACATGGGTCCGAAAATGCATCCTTACAGAGATAATGCAACTTGTACGAGGTAGGAATGACATTACGGTAGGTGTTCAAAATGCCGACCCTGAGCCTCGATGTAGGTGTTTAGTCTGCGGACGAGATTGTAAAGTTTGAAACGCCCGGCGATGTGGGTCACCACGGTCTGGAAAACGCTGTTGGTAAATCCTTTCCGCTTCAGTAGCATTACCCTGTGCCTCGCCGTAGACGAGATGCATGTCCGCCAGCTCCGCATTAGTCAAGCGATCCATTGTACGACAATGGAGTTACATGTTTCGTTTCATCTCTTTTAAAGGAGAGAACACGAACAATTTACATGTTTAGATCCTAATTTACATGGACCCTACCATTGCCGTCCAGGTAACGCACATTCATTCCTACCTCGTACAAGTTGCATTATCTCTGTAAGGATGCATTTCCGGACCCATGTTTATAGGAAAAATTTTGTTCCCCGCTAAAAACTGTACATGGTATTACAGTCTTGACCTACCTTTCTGAATCACCCTGTATAGAATCTATATACGAATTATGTCCAACAAATTTTTAAACACCCTGTACATCCCAGCTTTAATCTACTTTACAAATGTTCGATATGTCTTCCCATAGTGACTCGACAAACATCAATCTTATAAACTAGCTCATGCCACACTCGTTTAACATATCAGCGTCGATGGTAGCAACTTTTTTCGAGATTCTTGATGAAGCTATGGTAAACCAGGTATAAATTTATCTTTACATAACCAAAAGGAAAAAATAATATGAGGTGATCTGTAAGCCAAGCAAGAAGAGCCGATTTTTGGGCCCAATCCGATGCTACTACCTCCCAGCGAAATATCGAGAAATTACGACATGGTATTTGTCACAAAAAAAACTCGCACGTTTTCTCATAATCACATAATTAATGAGTTACAAGACAGTTCATTAATTCATTAAAACAAGCAAGCCATTAGGTTCGGGGCATTCATTACAATTGGTTTAGAATAATTAGCACAGATGTGACAAATAATTCCGGAAGGTCTTACGCAACACCCATTAATTAGTTTGTGATTAATTTTAAAACCAGCGCCGTGACAATATTCATATTTTTATCGTTTTATACAAGGGATATTAACAAAGAAAATTTAAAATAATGTAACTATTACATACATACTAAATACTACTATTTGTAAATTGAATTACAATAGCACTATTTATAATCTCATCATCACGATAACTTATATAAGTGTACACTATGGGGAAAATCACGAGAATCGTCATTACATTGTTTTTTCAAACTTGGAAAGTACGGCTATGTTCTCTAACAGGAAGAGGGAGTGACGATAAAATGTTTTTATAACTTTTTTTTTTTCCTTTTCATTTTTTACAGGTTATTCCCTGCTAGGATGGCATTCGCAACTGAGGTCATCGGCCTGGTAGTTTTAATTTGTCTGAACTTATGAATTTTTTAACAATAAAAGTAATGAAGTATTAAATCAAATAACGTGGATAGACGTGTCATGAATGAAAACGTAAAACTAACGATAGTCGAAATTAGATCAAAGGTACGCGATTTCGTGGTATCAATGTAATCCATTGGACATTTTGGTGCTAAGAGTTTTGAATGACGTGTTTGAATGAATGTTTTAAAGGGATTGGTATAAAATGAATGATCAGAGGTCATATTGGTCGGGGAAATAACAGAACGCTTTACTTCTCTTTAACAAATATTTAATGGTCGAATAATTATCTTACTCTTTCACGGGAATCATAATCTGGTAGCCATTGCTTCCGCCACACATACAGTCTTCGGTGTTTTTGTGACAGAGTCCCAGATCGACACCGCTATTTTCGACTAGCTTGAAATTCGATAACGTCAAAACTGTAATTGAATTAGAGTATTGTTATTATCTCATAAGAAACGTCATATGTGTGCTAAAAAATATAACAAATAAACTATTATATTCCTGATTAGCATTTCAACGGCAAAATAAATGATCGCAGAACATTTAAAATGTTATTTATATTTCAAAAATGTTAGATTTAATGCTGTTCAAGATACATGTATATAAAAAAACAATTTAGCAGTTATCATTTTAATTTTATAAATAGTTTGCTTTTAGCATCAAGAAGAATCTTTTTTTCTCGAATACCATGTCGAGATATGTTTTTCGTCCTTGAAAGGTTCCAACAAAGACGGTTGGCCTTACGACCAGAAATAAAGGTCAAGGACTGGAGGGTTTTTCCAAGTTAATTTATTATTTTTCACTACCAGAGAGGAAATGTAAGGATTTTTTCTGCTTTCCGACAAAGATAACTTCAGAAACAATAAAAAAAAAAAAAGATAAAGAAAAAAAATATAAAAACAAACATCAAAAGGGAAAAAAATACAGAGAAACTTTTCTCCTCCTTTAAAGCTGAGCGGATTTGAAGATTTCTCATGAAAAGTATCGATTTTCTTTTCTTGCAGCTTCACAATTTTTAACCGTATAGATAGTCATGTTTTTTTTATTGAAGTTGACGTTTTCTTTTAAATCAGCAATCGTCTGTTATATTTTAAAAACATGTATAAGTCACTAATAAATCGTTCAGTTAGGAAGAATCGTGCAGACACAAAACTTAAAAAATTGTTTTTATCAATTTAAAATATTTTTATATGAATGTTCATGTTTTAAATAGCACTACTTAACAACTCATCTTACTCTGTTCCATTTTAGTATACCATCATTCACTTTAAATAAATATTCAACTCAAGCATGTTTCGAAGTTTTCAACTTTAAAGGAACTCTGTTTTTTTTTTTGTAATATGAAGCAGAGATTTTGAAAAAGAAAAAAGAAAAGAAAAGAAAAATCCATAATAATAACAGAAGTAAAGAGATATTTAAAAGTTTATTTAAAACTGCCTGATTTGAAATAAACGGTTACTCGTATTATATGGCATATGTACATGCAAGCAAAGTATTATTTCAGGAATTTTTAAAATACATAAACATATATTAAATGTCATAAAAGTAACATTGAAGATTAATAATAATCTGATACGTGTCTAAAGTTATAGCACCTGCATTTTCAAATATTCAGTGGCAGATATTCTGAAGACTGAGTTCTAAAATTATATTTCTTGTATGACATTTAAAATATTAAAAAAAATGTGCATTTTCTTAAAGCAGAAGATTAATGGGGCTATATTATTAATTTCATGGTCCTGATTATCTTCCATTAATAATGATTTTTAGAGAAAACAATTTTTTTGAAAAATTATAATTAGCGGTTAAATGAGCGGTTAAATTTTTCTCAAGATTTAATCAGGAAATCTGAATTAACTGTGTTTTCCTTATTCGTTATTCTAGGTTAGGCTAATTCTCGCATTTAACATAATTAATTATATAATGTATAAAAGACATTTAAATTTCTCATCCATGCATAATCATTGAAAATTGAATCAAATGCAAATCAAATACAAAATGAATTAATTGCACATATCAATAGAAATTTAAAATTTTCATTCAAATGTACATAAATCCGTTGATTATATTTTTGGCACTGAAACGTCATCAACCTGTTAATCCTCCGGGAGCGTATAGAGCACCATTAGAAAATATCTAGAAATATCAATGTAAATCTTTAACGAATAAACATTTACCAATTTATTTACATTGTGTTTCTGAATGATGCGCTATTGGCTGTGCACTGTATCTTGATGATAACGAGAACTAGATTAACGACTGCATCGCAACGACGCAGTCGTCTTGATCTATGAGCACCAGAGATGTTCGTCATTGAGAAATGACTTCAGGAAAACACCACCACTACTGCTGCATTAACCTTCTCGCTTAAAAAGAAAAACTCATCACTTAAAGACGAGGAGATGATTTCCATTTATCAATTACTTCATACATAAAACTACAAGAACTGTATCAAAATTTAAGGATGATGTTGTCAAGTGAAATACAGAAGATAAATTTTATCAATTGGTTTTCATTGTGAAATCGAGGTTATATTTTATCAGTCAGTTTTAATTAGGAAATTGGGATTCGATTCTAATGGTGTAATAAAAAAAAATCATTACATGAACTCCCAATATTTTGTGTTGAAAAAAATTTACAGAAGCTGGGATGAGAGGTTAAATGCATTTTTTTTAAGTACAGTAGCTGAAGTTAATTTTATCATGTAACTTCAACATGAAAGCAAATAATGGTCTATTTTAATGAAATACTTTTTTTTTAATTAAATACCATTTATTAAAACTTTTTGTTTTCTTTTTAACTTTTTTGTTTTTCTTTATGTTTTGCGTAAGTTTCACTTTTCTTCATTTTTTAAATTTTTATTGCAATCTCCTTAACCCTATTATTTTTGGAGGGGACCTTGGGTTTTGTTCCAGTTACATCTGTTGTTGTTAAAGGTGATGAAAATGTTTCAGTAAAGCCAATAGCGATTTTGAAATGTATTGTTAATTAATAATTAATTAATGCAAATTAAATAAATTTTTCTTTAGTGGAATAAATAAATGAATGCGACTTATAATTAAACATAAAGTTTAAATTTTACTGTTAAAAATTTTGAAAAATTTTATTGAATTCTTTCGAAGCCTGGGTTCTTTATGTATAAATATATTAAAAAAAAAAACTTTAACATTATAAAACTAATTTTAATAAATTGACATATTATTATAGCAATAAAATTAACAACAAGCATTTTAAAAATGTTTACATTAAATTTATATCAGAAATTGAAAATTTAATTTACATCAATGCTTAGGCTGCAAATGTCATTTATTTAATAATATTGCTTTATGATTGAAAAAAAATTACGCTATACTAAAAGGTTTTTTATAAAATATTTACTTACATATAAGAGAGATTATCCATGTCGAACTGGCCATTCTTAACTTGATCACTATTCACTTGCCTGTGCAAAATGAACTTAAGCAGTAGGGCGCTGAGATTAAATAGGAGACGAGAGTTAGGACCTTTGATCAATGACGGCAAAATTTTTAAGCCCAAGACCTCCGGCGTGTTTCGCCCATCCACCTTCTAACACCGCATAACTCTATTATTAAAAATTAAAAAGAAAAAAAAAAAGAAGAAGAAAGAGAAGAAAAAGAAAAAAGTCCTGCACTTGGCCTTTCCCTTTTCTCCCCCTCGGACGGATCCTAAGCGATCGGTATTTCCAGTAGCACAGGAAGTTCTGAAACACACTATTCCCACTCACGTCTATTCCAAGAAAGAAACGGAAGAAAGGTGGCAGGGAGAGAGAAGCATTATTCATTCTGATCGAAGCTTATTAACATTCGGAGAATACTACTTAACACAAAAAAAGGCGAGAAAAACTACAGCAGTTTTATTAATTTTTTTTTTTCACAATATTCATTTCTTCTCGGCATTTCCAGCCTTAAGCGCAAGTGCTTATTGACATCGTGATTCTACAAACAAACAATAAAAAAGAAAAAAAGAATTTATTGTAAAACATATTTTTGACACGTGTTGCTATTCACAAATTACAATAACAATTACAATTTTGTATGATTAATGTTCGTAGAAAGTTTAATTTTAAATTTAATCTCATTGTGGTAGTATTAACGCCGATACCGTTAAATCAGTACTGCACAATGAAAGACATCAAAATTCCGTAGATTACAGTGCTCGAAACAGCCTTAAAAGTTGTAACTATAACAGTGTCATTTCCAATTACGAGATCTCGTTTATGAAAGAATATTATGAAAGAATAAGCTGAATAATGATGTTTGAAGTGATTTTATTTTTCTAAAACTATTAAAATTCTAATAATTGGCAAGTGTTATTATTGGGAGATAGATAAAAATACTTTTATGCATCTGCTCTATAGCATTGTTCTATTTATAATAATTAGATTTCTAATATGATATTTACTAGCTAATGTATATCAGAATAGTATGAAGAATCTCAGATTTGAAATTGCTTTGAATTTATAGAAATGGAAGAACTGGAGAGGGAAATGGGGAACTGGCAACACCACCTCTACTCAAAGCCTAAGCGCGAAAATTTCATCATCATACCTAGTCATAATTTAGGGCTTACTATTGGTAGAAATGCGATTAAAAATGATTACTTATGATGTTTTAACAATGTATGGCGTTTCCGCGCTCAGGCTTTCTCTTTAGGTGGTGTTGGAACTGGAGAGGGAACTGGGGAACTAGAGAGGGAAGAAACGCATTTGTTTAGAAAGCGATATTTACGAGAGAAAAAGATGAAGAATTTTTGAAATTTGAACATCGAATACTAGAACATTCTGATAAGTGGCTGTTAAATTTACTTTTAATAAAAGTTAATAAAAAAATTAAAAAGAAATGCAATTTAAGCTTATTCTTTGAGATGCTATGAAGCTGAAACTTTTTTTTTATATATCGTGACCCATTAACTTGCGACCTCTAGACTTAAGTTTATGTATTAAAGTTAATAAAAGCATTAAAGTTATTAAACTATTTTTAGAGATATACAGGATACCACGAAATCTTGACATTTCCAAAAATTGAATTTTCAGAATCAAAATAATATTTTTCTAAATCAATAGACAATATTTGCTTATTAATTTAAACCGATTTTGCTCTTTAACTTCCTCTTAAATTCCTCCCTTAAAAGTAAGCACTATGTTCAGATTTCTTTATAATTCCACTTATGTTTGTTTTCATACATAATTATCATTTACCTTTTTTTTTTTTTTTTTTTTTAAAGTGCCAAAGTCGCAGTCTGCATTAACTTACGCCTCCCCTAAGAGAGAGTAAAGCTGACTTCCATGTGTCACTCAAAAGCCATTAAAAAAATATTTTTTCCCATATTTTAAATTTTTTTTGTCGTAGATAAACAATACTACAATTGTAAATAATAGTTTTTAATTTTTATTTTGTATTACTGTTTTTTATATTTGAACGATTTTCATTTGTCTTTTTTTTCAGATTACGTTAGTTCAAGAAATGTGAGTTTTTTTCAAAGTCATCGAGTTAAATGAAATTTGTGATTGATTATATCTTCATTTAAACTCAATTGAATTTTGTAGATTTTACAGACTTTTTATTTTTTATGAAATCTTATATATTTATTTACACCAATAAAGACGATAAAAAGTACAGCATTTTTAATTTTTTTTTCCTCCACAATATTCATTCCTTCCCGGCATTTACACCTTAAGCGCAAGGCAAATGCATGACATAGTGATTCTAAAAACAAACAAAAAAAAATCTAATAAAAGACTTACTTTTGACACGTGATGTTATTCATAAATTACAATAACAATTACTAATGTGTTCTAATAATGTCTCTGAAATATTATGAGAAAATTTAATTTTATGAGATGAGAAAGTTTAATTTTATTTTTCATCTCATTTTAATAGTGTTGAAACCAGTATAGTACCGTTAAATTATTACCACATTTATCTCTATAGTGTGTCATTATTATATATCGAAACACGTCACAATTCCGTATGTGTGTTACTCAAAAGGACATTACATTTTTCCCCCAAATTTTAAAACTTTTGTCGTAGAAAAAAAATATTACATTATTTATTAATTTTTTAATTTTTATTTATTGTTATTATTATTAATATCGCTATTATTGTTGTTTTTTTATGTGATCGATTTCTATTTATTTTTTCAAATTATGTTAGGATCAAGAAATGTGAATTCATATTTTTCGAAGTCATCGAGTTAAATGAAATTTGTGATTGATTATATTTTCATATAAACTCACTTAAATTTTGTAGATGTCGCAGACTTTTTATTTATTCGTTTTTATATAATATGCTTTATTTATTTATTTATTTATTTATTTATTTATTTATTTATTCATCCAATTTTTGCTTATTCTTTGCCACATTTTCGAAACGATTTTTTAACAAAGAGTTAGGCCTAAGGTTTATCAGCAGAGAGGAATTCCGAAATTCTATCCTCTTCCAAAAATAAAAAAAAATAAATAAAAAAAAAATAAAAAGGGGAAAAAAAATTCTCTTTTTACGTCAGAGGGAAAATGTATCGCATCATCCGTAACTTCTCAACAGCTCTGCTTCAAATATATTATTTTGAGAAAAATAGCCATATTCGGATCTTTCGACAAAGAGCCGGCATAAAAAGTGTCCCTACTTCCAAATGATGACTCAACTTTTCAATTGAGTTATTAAAGCTAGTAACTTTTTTTGAATAAAATAATGAATGGGGGGGGGGAGGAATCAGTATTTTTTTTTAAAAAAAAAAAAAAAAAAAAAAAAATTAAAACCCAAAAAAAAAAAAAAAAAAAAAATCGACAGCTTGCGTTGTTTTGAAGGAAAACTTTATTTAAAATGAAAATTTAAAAATATTCGGCTCGTAAAAGCGGATTGTTATTTTTCGGCAAATATAAGTTCTACAATAAATAATTTTCAATATATATTTTTTTATTTTTACTAAGTTCATTCTATACTTTTCTTAATAGCTTTTATTTTAGTCATTTCATCTATATTTGAAAACATTTCGAGGCCTGCATTTTATGTAAAAGTTCCTCAAAAGTAATTTTAAATATATTATTGTTTATTTTACTCAAATACTTTTACTTTAATTTTTCGAGCGATGCTCAGCTATTTGTAAAAATTGCCTAAAACATACTTTTACGCGTACTTTAAAAATAACATAACATACTTTAAAAATCGTTAAATACAAAACATACAATACAAGATGACTTTCATTATATTATACTGAAAAATCATAATTACGACACATAAAAGAATTTATTATTGTCATCTTTACTGCAAATGAGACTAATGGCAAAGGGGAAATGCGAGGAAATCCGTAAAAAAAAAAATAAAAAATAAAAAACTGAAATTACCCGACCTTACTAATTTTAATATTTTTTTGCCTCTAATTCTGAATTTTTTTCCGTTCTGAGTCATCGCAGAAATCATCAAACCTTTATTGAGGAACGAAAGTGCTGACTCTTTGCAGAGTGACGATTTTCTTTTATTAAGTGAGCATGACCAAGTTTCGACAATTTTTAAAATAACGTTCTTTTGAAATATCAGGATGGAAATTCCCAGTGTTGTTGAACATAAGTCTTCTATGTTCTTGTATATGTATTTCATTATTGTTCATCAAAAATACATTAAAATATTACAATGTCAAGTTCACTTCAGTGTTTCATTTTCAGTTACTGCAAAAGACACCTGAAGATGAAACACAGGCATTTTGAAGACATTTTAATTTTGTCATTTCCTTTGTATTCTTTTTATAGCCTGATTGTCATTCACGAATAATTACGAAAATTATTCAAGTTAAATATTGCGTTAATGCATTAAGGATGAATGACTTTCCTCCAGCTGGCCTTCACTTCGTGCATTTTACAAATTTTTATTAAAGAGTAAAACACATTTATAAATGTATGGTGTATAATTTTCCTGGTCTTCAATTTTCGAATTTTGTGGCTCAGTTCTAAAATCCGCCAATAATGCAACTGAATATTGACGAAGACTAATATCAATTGGATTTAATTTTAATTCGCTATAAATTTTACCTCTAACTTTTTATTTGTCTTAAGCATTTAAAAAAGCATTTTCCTATGGAGGGGAGTCCATAAATAAAACCCATCTCAAAAGAGGAGTTCTTAGATGCACACTGTCACATAAAAAGTGAGCAACCATAGTTTTAGATCTTTTAGACCGAATATCTTTTGTCTAATTGTTATTTTTTACCATAGGTGGAAATAAGAAAAACTCTTTCATAAAGCTCATAAAATGGATATGTATAACCATAGCCTACACTGATAAGGAATTATTGTAGGCTATGGTATAACATGAATAAATATACATGTAGATAATAACCTAGATCCAGAGTTTTAATTTTTCGATAAGTAAAGCGGTTTATTGCTAGCTTCGGTATAAATCCACTTTGGCATTAAAAAGGTTTTCGAATAAATAATGAACATGATGCTTTCCTCGTATACTCATTAATTTCAATGCATTCGTCGTACCTTTCGAGAAGATTAGCGTTGACTTTTTGTACTATTGTAGATAAATTAAGGGATTTTCAAAAACTGAACGGTTCTCGTTGTCCGATCGGGTGTGCAGAAGGTTTTCCCAATACCGTCCAACACAAAAAATAGAAATGGTAAAATCCTTTCTATTAGAATAATTAAAAAAAAATCAGAGCGCTTGTGTAGTGGCAGTTTAGGTCATTGCAATTGCGCTACACATGACGACTTGTAAGACTCGGGAGTCAATTGTTAGTCATCGCCCATCGTGTCCATTTAGACTTGCAAACAAGCAGCAGTTTGAATGGACGTCTAGAGGCATGTCGATCACAAGTCAAATTGTCCCGTGCGCTGAAAAAAGCGTCATCTCTCGCCTGTGGAGACGTTGCCAAGACCACTATCTGGCGATGACGGCCAGACGGAATCGACGAAGCGCGGCAAGCAAACAATCTTGCCGGCAGCAACAAACATCGCTCTATCAAGATAAACAGTGTACAGGCGACTCCATGTGAGCCAAGCCCAGCGGAGCGGACGCTTGCTATAGTGCACCGAACAATCATTAAGAAACAGAGTGATGTTTACTGAAGAGTTCCATTATGGTCTGGAGTTTGATTCATGACAAATCCACGTCCGGAGGACGCCTTGAAGCAGGACCTACCAGTCATGACGACATCGTCGAACGAGACCGGTACGCTCTCGTGATGGTGTTGGTAGTCATCATGATGGGCTCTTGTACGCGCTCCACATCTTCAAGGGAGTAATGTACTTCACTGATATCTGCAACCTTTAATTTCTTAGACCAGAGCTTTCCAAACTTTTTTATATGGCGACACCTTAGCAAAAATATACGCACATTTATGCGTCTCTCAAGAACACGTATCTACTAAGCGAGGGGTTGACCAGCGATTTTCTTATTTTATTTCAGTTATCAAGAGTTAATAGCTCAAAATAATGAAATATATCAGACAGTCGCGACACCCAGTTTAAGGTACTTCTGGTCTAGAATTTCTGTACGCGGACGACAATCCCCTTCGCATAGGGCTCATTGGTGGACGGGTACCCTCTATATGAAGGCATCTATTGTTTGGAATGCCCTGCACTTTCCCCAGTCCTTAATTCAAATGAATATACGAGACGTATTGCTGGACGCATTTCACTACCATCATCTTTAATTTTTGTCTTTTTATGTTGAGATGTATTGGAAAGACCTTCTGCGCCACTACCAGCTTTGGTCCCGATCGGACAACCAGAGCACTTAATTTTTGAATAAGGACTCCAGTGTATTACTAATAATTAAAAAAAAATACGATGTTTAACGATCATGGAAAAAGTCTCGTTACAGACTTTAAAGATAGCATCGTAATTCTTGACATCCGAAAAATGTGAACGCTTGAAAATGAAATGGTGTGATACAGTGAAAGTATTGCAGTCACAGTGATGAATACCAATGATTCGTCATTAAGTAACTATCAATAGGATTGCGGTTCTCCTTCGATGATAGCAAAACGAGCAGTAAAGGTTGCATTATGCAAATGATCAGCTTACAACTGAGAAAGCTTCACTATCTTACTCTAGTTCCGATTTTTTCCATATTTACTGCTTTTATAAATGAATTTGCAGTTTGAACTTTTGCGTTCCAAACATCTTTTTGTATAAATCAGGTTTAAGTTAATTGAATAATTTATAATAATTTCTGTTTGATTTAAAACTGCTTTAGATATGTTATTTATAAATGAGACCATTTGATAATATTAAATATATCAAGTTTTTATTTTTAATATCACATGAAATGATAGCCCCCTTCCATTAAATACCATATTCTTTCTTAATCCAAGTAATAAATTTCGAAATACGAGTAAAAACACCATAGTGACCAGGTAAGCCGCATCCTTCAGGACTTCCCCAGCTGACGATGCCTTCAAGCACCCAACGATCTCTCTTGTCCATGAACACCAAAGGGCCACCGGAATCTCCAAAGCAAATATCATGTTTACCTGCAAAACGGATTATTATATATGAACGTAAATCAATATCAAAATGCGTTTATATAATTTTCTTAATAACCTTACAATCTTAACATCTTTTCTGCATACATTTGACCAATATGCAGGGTGTCCGAATAATATCTTTACACTTTTAGAAAATTATTACAAAGAAACAAACAGGAATAAGCACTTAATTTGAAATACTAGCTCAGCATTGTACCGTTTAGTTAACCGCGCACTCGTGGCGATCGGACGTATGGAGGGACCGCAAAAGTATACGAAAAATAGACGACGATGACTTCAATATCGAATTATTTATCGACGAAATAGAGAAAAGGTCAGCAATTTAAGATCTGAATTCAAAAGAATATCCCAATAAAATAATGAAGAAAAGCGCGTGGGAGCAATTGGTTTTAATTTTTGCAATGATAAAGATCAAAGAAAAAAAAAGAATATTGGAAGAAAATAATTTTTTAAAATTTATATATGCATGTAATTTTATTTAACAACGTTTAAATCATATTAATCTGCCACTCTAACTTTCTGTCTTTTACAAAGCATTCGGTTATTAAGCCCGAAGCATCTTGCACAGGACGTTCAGTGTAGATTGATTCAGGTCTACCAATGATGCTGTCTTTCCTATTGAGTAGTGTCCATAGTTTCTGACTCCATTTGCTTCCACGATGCTGTCTTTGTCATCTGAACGGTTATAAAAAAAAAAGGATACGGGCGTTGGAGCGCGACAGTGCGCGATCATCTGAACCAACATCTCCTAGAAAGAAGGCCTGTGCACGGAGGTGTTGATGATGATTCCGTGCAAAGGCTTTCTTTCTAGGAGATGTTGTCTGAATCAACGGCACCTAAAGTTAAGGCCTGAGCGCAGAAATGCCATGCATTGTTAAAACGTCATAAGTAGTCATCTTTAATCGCATTTCTACCAATAATAAGCCCGAAATTATGACTAGGTTTGATGAATTTTTGTATGAATTTTTGTCCGCAGGCCTTCTTTTTAGGTGGTGCTGTCTGAATCCACCTGCGACAAAGCGATCGTCAACAATGCTTAAAAGATAAACACAAAGTAAGAGTGCATTGATTATAGACTCATCACTACAAAACGATTGTTATATGACGTGCCATTATCTTGGTATTGATAACGGTCACTGTTAGCGCACGTGCAATCGACTTGAAGGGGTTCACGAAAAAAACCTGAAAAGTTCAAATAATCGAGCTAAGACCTTGATAATCATATTGTCGAAAACAGAATTTCAAAAAGTTAATTCGTTTTCAAGTTATCTTTGAAACGGCGGACGACCGGACAGATATACGTACAAACCAAGCGTGCATTCTTATAAAGTAGCTTTTTAGCTAAAGCTCATAATAATGAGTGTATCAATTTATTTATAAAAAAAAATAAGAACACTAGATGGCGCCAGGTCAATGATATTGTCAGTCTCAAAATGGCTTTCAAGAGGACTTGCAACTCAAAATCCTTTTCCAGCAGGATAAGGCCTCTTTTTAAAGTTGGCAAATGATAAATATCACTTATAGGATTCACTTTTTTTCCGAGAAAAAAAATTCTATCCTTGTACAGGGTGAGTCAAAAGTCGCAGTACACCCTGTTTTTTCGAAAACCTTGCAGGAATTGGGAAATCTGAATATTCCATTAAGGTATGGGTGAGGTGGTCTATCTTTTACGGTATGTACCGAACATGGCCGCCATCTTGAAATCGGCCATCTTGAATCTAAGTCAATTTTTTAAATGGAAATGGGGTCGTGTGATATATCAAATATCATCAGCATTTTCTGACAATTTCATTCCTGTAAACAAATTTGAAGTAGCAGTTATGGTTCAAAAGTTACAACACAGTTTGTTTAGAATTACAGACTGGACTGTTCTCCATAAAGGACAGTCATTTAATGTGTTCAACATGGTGTCCCTCTTGGTCAAGGCACATTTGAAGGCGCTGAATCCAGCTGTCATGCACTCGTTGAAGGATTTCCGCAGAAATGCTGGCACACGCTTCTTCAATGCGTTGCTGGAGATGGTGTCTGTTTCTGATTTTCTCTGCATATACGAGTTGTTTTAAATGACACCACAGATAAAAGTCAAGTGGTGCGAGATCAGGTGATCTGGGTGGCCATTCCACAGCACCACGTCGGCCAATCTAATGACCAGGAGATTGAACATCTAACCACTGACAAACATCTGCACCGTATTGTGGTGGAGCCCTATCCTGTTAAAGTAAGAGGGAAAGCTACCACCTTCATTCAGAAGTGAGGGAAACACCACTTCTTGCAGCATTTCCAGGTAGCGTTGAGCATTTAGGTTCTGGTCAATGAAAATGGGTCCAATTCCACACCACACAATAATCTTTACGTCACCATTTACCTTTAGGTTCCATCCAGTGTGGATTGTGGTCACTCCAATACCTGTAGTTGTGACGGTTGACTTCACCACTGACATAAAAGTTTGCCTCATCACTGAACAAGATACGAGGGGCGATTGATAAATAAGGTCTCCATGGCTGTAACTTTTTTATTTGTTAACGATTTTCAAAATTCTTTTTGTATCTTATACTCATATTTGTCCTCTATGTAATGCACTATTCACTTTTCGACATACTCCCCATTCCTTTCCAAGCATTGCACCAACGCGTGACTAGTTGGGTGAACCCGTCGGAGAGGAATTCCGGAGTTGTTGTCGACACCAGGATTGAATGGCAGCGTTTACCTCGCCGTCAGAACCAACTCATGTCCCTTAAGGGGCTCTTTCTTCTTTGGGAAGTGGTGAAAGTCGCAATGTGCAAAGTCTTTCATTTTTGAACTGCAATTTTTCATCTTTGAACTGTAGGCGCTGCAACGCCTGTGGTGTGTGGTGACTCGTGTGCGGGCGGACGATATCGTACTCCAGAAGAGGGTCCAAAGCTGCCATTCAATCCTGGTGTCGACAACAACTCCGGAATTCCTCTCCGACGGGTTCACCCAACTAGTCACGCGTTGGCGCAATGCGTGGAAAGTGATGGGGACTATGTCGAAAAGTGAATAGTGCATTACATAGAGGACAAATGTGAGTATAAGATACAAAAAGAATTTTGAAAATCGGTTAACAAATAAAAAAGTTACAGCCATGGAGACCTTATTTATCAATCGCCCCTCGTACCTTGTGCAAAAGAGGGATCTTGTCGATGTTGCTCTAGGGCCCACGTGCAAAACTGCATACGTCTGTCTGGGTCATCCTCTGCTAGGTGGTGGAGTATCTAAATCTTGAATGGATGCCATTGATGAGCAAGAAGGATTCGTACGATAGATGACTGGCTGATTCCACATTCTGCTGACAAACGTCGTGTGCTGCGTTGTGGGCTCTTGACTAAGGACGCCAAAACCATTGTTGTGGTTGTCTCCTCTGTAGCACTTATTGGACGGCCACTCCGTGCCTTGTCAACCACAGTCCCAGTTTCTCGGAATTTCTTAATTAAGCACCTGACAGTATTGTGTGAAATTGGAGGTCTTTCTGGGTGCCGGTTGTTAAAATCTGCAGCTATGACGCGGAAACTTCGTTCTCCAGACATCAAAATGACCTCAATTCTCTCCTCCGTGGTTAAAGCCATCTTCAGTTTCCAGCAACAAAATGAAACAAAATGTGTCGTAACTTTCGAACCATAACTGCTACTTCAAATCTGTTTACAGGAATGAAATTGTCAGAAAATGCTGATGTTATTTGATATATCACACGACCCCCATTCCATTAAAAAAAAAAATGATTTAGATTCAAGATGGCCGATTTCAAGATGGCGGCCATGTTCGGCACATACCGTAAAAGATAGACCACCTCACCCATACCTTACTGGAATATTCAGATTTCCCAATTCCTGCAAGGTTTTCGAATAAATAGGGTGTACTGCGACTTTTTGTCACGTGGTTTTCGCCAGAGTAGAACATCGACGAAAGTGAAAGGAGTGGATGACGCGTCATTATCACGTAAGATGAAGAGAGCCACTCCGAAAGCAACGCGAGAGGAGAACGAGAAAAGAGGCAGAAGGCACCGATGGCTCGAACGTGAAAGGTCGCGGGATCGATTTCGCCCTAAAGTGGAGGATAAATTGCCCACGAACGTCAGGCGAACGAGACGAAAGAAACGTCGCAAGGAAAACAAAGAACGTCCCAGCAAGGTGAGCGAGTCAGCGACGGAAGCCGTTCACGGGGGAGTTTTCGTCGTCGAGCGTCTGCCAACGGTCGGCGAGGGAGAGAGCGGCTTATGTAATCCCATCGTAAGCGAGTTAGAGAATATCTTCGCCGCTAAACGAGACGACGACGTTTGGGAGAGTCGCCTGAAGCGTGCCATTGAGACGGTAATAAAAGAACTGTACCCAGAAGCAAGCCCCGACGTCGCCCACGAAAGGAGCGAGGACCAGCCGTCGTATGCGTGTTTGCCGCCGTCAGCGAATGAACCGGTCCCGACGGAAGGAAACGACGCCCGTCTCTTAAATCTTCGTTACCCGAGGTACGAAAGAACTTTCTCCTACTTTGAGTCCCCTAATAGTAGTGTCCCTAGAACCGCTTTTAACGTTACGGTGTTCAGCACTACAGTTGCGGAGGCTCAATTAAAATGTTTCCGTAGAATTTTTAAAGAAGATGCCGGCGAGCTAAACGACGGAGCGGCGGTCATAGGCATCTATCCATTTTCACTCGGAGCGTACCTCACGGGTGAGGTCGGCGGATTCATTGCAAGAAGCCGGGCCTCAGAACTATTAAATTAACTTCGAACATTATCTTCAATTCTCTTTTCGTCGCGGGATTCTCTTTTCGACGGAGCTTTTCAGCACGTGCGAATGCAATTTCGTCAGACGACGATATTCTACGCCCACGAGCCTGGAGAGGGGTAGTTGGAGAGTTCAGAAGTGTTGTCTCTACATTCTCTACTATCTACATGCCGATTTATTCTTTAATAGTGTTTACCTTATGTTCTTTCTGAGTATTGATTTCAGTGCCAGTGGTGTGCCCACGTAGTCAGGTAGTTTTATAGTGAGCTATCTTCGAGCAACGAAGAAAACGTCACTTGTGATTATTTTTTTTGCTGCATTGTGCAATAATATTGTGGTGCTACATTCTCTGTTCGCCCATAGTGGTAAAAGTGTGTTACTCTTCGAATAGCATTTATTACCTACAAAAGTGTATACATCCCGAATAGATTTGTGTATGCATAAGTGTATTGCAGTCTGTTAAATCGGCGTATACGTCAGAATATGATGTTAATTGTTGCTTCAATATTTTTCTTAAGTGAGTAGCGTTCTTTAATGGTGTTGTGTGTCATACCGTTATTCTGATTTGCTACATAATTTATGTATGAGCATACCGAGGAGCGTATTTGTGTTTGTCTTCCTCATCCACACGTCGTGTAAATCCAAGCAGTGTTTCGACGAGCAGCTCACGTGAATCTGGTCATCACTTCCTTACGTCACAAATCTTCCAACATCCATACCTTGCAATAGTTCGCCCGGACGTCTCGGCGAGTTAACTACTGCCTCGTCATTCGTCGGGTATTCATCGCATCATCGTTTCCAGAGCCCTATTACTTGGATCTCATCTTTCCGCTTCCTCGAGCTACATTTGTCTACTGTCGTCTCGGCGAGATAACCGCAGCCTCGTCATTCAGCAGTACCTCATCTCCGCCACCATTTGCCATTTGGAAGTCATCACTTCAATTATGTATTCCTGGACTTGACATTTTAAATCCGTTTCAACAGAAGTCACGTGTCAACTTTTTCACGTTACCGAACCTCGACCAAAGTCTTTTCCGTTTGCGAGCGCATTTATACTCAGGGGCGCAATCAAATTCTTTCCTTGGAGAAAAGGAGAACTTTTGAACTTTCAAACATTTCGTTTTTCATTATTCTTCCACTGCAGAACAGTTATTATTTACGTTTATGTTTCAACAACATTGAGTGGCAGCGCCACCTATTATCATTTAAGTTTAAAGACAGTTTCAATAAAGCATTTATTAAAACTAATAAACTTTTCTCGTTCCTATCTCTTGTTAAATTAAACTCTGCAAAATCCACGTGACACTTTTGACTCACCCTGTACAATGTCTTAAACGCTAGTAGCAAGCACACTCGAGGCCATGTCAACGGTTACTGAAAAAGAAAGAATGAATCGAATTCAATGCTTTTTGCATCTAGGGCTATCTAGCTATTATAGACATAGCAATATACGCCGTTCTGCACCATGCGACAGCAATGCACCGTGCGAAAATATTGCACAGTTTTCGTGTTACGTGTGACTGTGCATTACTTTTCAGCCGCCCCTAGTATTTTGCCGATTAAGCAAAGACATTATTCGACAAATGTAAAAAGCAAGAAAAGATGATATGAAACAATGAACAAGGGAAAATAGATGCTTACGGATATAGCAAGGAAAAGAAAAAGACAAGGAAAATACAAAATAACTAGAAATATTGTATGTCGTCATTCCGAATTAATATTTTTCACATGTTCTACAGTTAATTTTATATACTCCTATGAAATTGGTCTTTGTTTTGATTTGTATATTCTTTGTGTGTCAAACATTTTTCGATAGAGTTGTTAGTTTTAAAGGCTATATCTAGCTTTTTAAGAATATTCTACCGGGTGAATACAAGTCTGACCCCCCCCCCCCTTTTATTTTTTGAACCGAAGCAGATATGTCAATTTTGATGAATCCAATGAATCGGAAGTTGTGGGTGGCCTATCCCATGGTGCACTTTTCATCATCCCAAATATGCAAATTAGGACACATTCAAAATTTATCTCAAAAACCGTAAGGGATAGAGAAAAAAATCCAACTGCAAACTTGTTCAGCATAATAAAACAAAAAATCATCCAAATCGGACCAACCAATCACCCACAATCACGTGGTGAACTGTTTGTAGCTTACAAACAGTCACACTGCACAAACAAGTTACTTCAAACAGTTTAAAAAAAGTTAATCAACAAAATGATCGATGTGACGGCCGTGGGCACCATAACACAATTGGGCACGGAACCTAACTGACCAGATCCAGATCCTCCAGTGAGGCGGGCTGCGTAGCATAAAACTTGTCCTTCAGGTATCGCCACAAGAAAAAGTCAAGTGGTGTAAAATCAGGGGAGCGGGGTGACCAACGAACTGGTCCTCCTCGGCCAATCCATTGTTGTCCAAACATCTCACTTAGACGTTCGCGAACGACCAACCCGTAATGTGGAGGAGCTCCATCATGCTGAAACCACGTGCGCTGATGCGAGGCCAATGGCAAATTGTCAATGAAGTCTGTGACTACCACGTTGAGAATTTCAGCCCGGTAGCGTTCTGCAGTCAGTATTCCATCGTAAAAATACGGTCCAACCACAGTGTCATTGTACAATCCACACAACACATTGATTCTCCAGTTCACTTGATGAGTTGCTTCTCGCAGACATCGTGGGTTTTCGTCTGCCCAATGATGATGGTTGTGCCTGTTGATAACTCCATCCCTGGTGAACTGGGCTTCATCTGTATCATCTGTCCACAACACCTCATGAATGAAGTTTGGATTGTCATCCAGGCAGGTAAGTAACCAGTTGCAGAAGGCGGCCCTAGCAACATAATCCAATGGCAGTAACTCCTGGTGACAATGAATATTGTATGGGTGAAAATGATGTGCGTGTAGAATGTTGAGAACAGTTCTCTGATGGCACCCAACATCTGCAGCAATTGCTCTGCTGCTTGTGTGGGGATTTGCAGCAACTGCAGCCAGAACTAGTGTTGTTGTATCCTCGTCGCCTTGTGCCCTTGGTCGTCCTCGTTCTGCATTAACATTCCCTGTAGCCCCGAATCTTTGAATAATGTTACGCATTGTTTGACGAGATGGATGGCGTTCTGGATGGATGGGTATCTGTCTCGATACAATCTAACTGCAGCATGTAGGTTTCTCCTTGCCTCTCCGAAGCAGAAGATAATGTTGACCATTTCCGGGACAGTGTAGCTTGCCATCCTGGAATTGTTCTGTCTTATGTGTGCTGAAACATGCCTTTTATTTGCTTTTCCGCATGAAAGTGAATGTGAGTATGGTAATTTATGTTAATTTTTTGATTTGCATGCTTTACATGGTGGAAATATCAACATTCAGTTTTCTTTGTGCAGTGTGACTGTTTGTAAGCTACAAACAGTTCACCACGTGATTGTGGGTGATTGGTTGGTCCGATTTGGGTGATTTTTTTTGTTTTTTTTGTTTTTTTATGCTGAAGAAGTTTGCAATTGGGTTTTTTCTCTATCCCTTACGGTTTTTGAGATAAGTTTTGAATGTGTCCTAATTTGCATATTTAGAATAATGAAAAGTGCACAATGGGATAGGCCACCCACAACTTCCTATTCATTGGATTCATCAAAATTGACATATCTGCTTCGGTTCAAAAAATAAAAGGGGGGTTCAGACTTTTGTATTCACCTTGTATATATTTTGTTGCTAAAAATGTAAGTGATACCCATTTATTTGTGTTTTTCTTTTGATTATTTATTTTATTTATATTATTTTGCTGAAAGTATTAAATTAGTTTATTGATTATACTCTGTCCAACGAAAGTTGGAGTGGGCGTGACCAGTTAAATTCCTATTTCAATTGTTAGACATTGTTGATTCTGCTTTGGCAACAATGTCTAATAATTGAAATAGGAAGTTTAACTGGACACGCCCACTCCAACTTTCGTTGGACAGAGTATAGATTAAGTTGATATTTATTTTCTAAAACTATTGTTTTTATAATGTATTTATGTTTTAAACTTTTCTAAACTATTGCCCTGTCTACCATAGTTCAAATGTTTTATGTATTACTAGCTGATTACCCGCGGCTTCGCCCGCTATGGTTGAAAGAAAAAAAAAAGTGCTATTAAATAGTAGCAATAATAAGATTACATACAAAATTTCATAAAAATCAGCAGCATTGATTTAAGAAAATTAAAAGATTATATAATAACAGAATATATTAAATCCAAACTTGTTCAAATATTGTAATTGGCAGTTATTTACAAAAAATTAATGCCCATTATTTTGACATAGAATGTGTTACTCGAATGCCTTTGGGTACACTATTTTTTGTCAGGCCATTAGGACCATAAAGAGATTGCCCTTGTACTTTGTTAATCGTCATTGCGAAAACAATTCGCACAGGAATTGTAACCTAGATAATTGTTGTCTGGGTGACAATGGGCATAAAATTAGTGAGTTAGTACCATTGCATAATTTGGGGGTATCCAAATTTCTCAATATTATTATTGGCTTTCACATTGAACTTAATGTGGTGGGTTCCAGTGAATTTAAAAATTCTATGGGTTAGTTTTCTGCTTGCTCCTGATCCATAATAGTTTCAATAGATTTATATGCAATGCAAGATCTTAGCCACTCTTGCAAAATGATGATGTTTTTTATTTACATTCTCATTCTTTGTTGCAAGAATCGTACGTTCTCAAAGCCACTGTCGGGCCTCAATTTTTGTGGCTATGTTCGGGAACACCTTATGTATAATTATTTCTCGCACCGACGACAACAGTTTACAGAAATCAGGTGAGAGAAATTAAACCTGACGCAATTGTGGGTAATTTTTCATCTCCAAGACTGAGTAGTTGTTTACAAATTTTATGAGTTATCACCAAGAACACACACCCTCATAATAGTAATTAATTTTTTTGGTAGATGGCGGATACTCTGAAGCAAGCACTGACTTCATTTGCAGATGTTTATTGTGGAATAATTGATATTGGCGAAAATCTCCTGCCCGAAAAATGACAGCCCTCCCATTTTTTTTCAGGATCTCTTAGGTTTCTCATTGTTAGATCTATAAGAATTTGTTACGTTGTACGATTGTTAAAAAGTTTGGACTGTAGCCAAAATTATGCAATAGAAGGGGCTTAACCCGAGGCCAACGAGAGACAGGCCAGGGCAATGACGTACTGTATATTAAAGATAGACCCCGAAGCAATTGTTGTTACTTGAAGCAAATTGGGAAGCTCCATGCCCAGAACTGTCATGGCCGAAAGGTGAGTGAAGATGATGCAAAACACATGGCTAAACATGAGAGTAACTGATTAATAATTCTTTCACACGCCGATCACGGAGTGATAAGTTTATCTTTTCGTTTACTTTGTATTTGAAGTACTTTCTTATATTTTATAAACAATTTTTCGATCATGGTTTCAATTTCAATTTCGTTTCGATCGTCTTTCAGTTATGTATTTTCATTTTAGTTATGTATTTTTGATTTATGCTTGTGGAAAATGATTTCTGATCCTTTTTCGTGTCTGTTTGTACCAATGACGTATATTAAAGATAGACTCCGAATCCTATTGTTAACAGCGGCAAAAAGTGAAGCGAATTGAGCCATGAAAATAAAGTGCATTCTCTTTATTCTATTTCACTATAAAATTGTCAACCGCCATCATTCTTTTGATCACGTGCTCCAGTGGTCGAACGTGATTGGATGAGCCTGCAACCGGCAAAAGCGGCAACCGGCAAAAGTTGAACAAATTTCAACTTTGCCGCCTGGCTTATTTGCCGGCCGCGGTACTTGACTTGACCTATTTCTAGTTGGCCTTGGACGTAGTGCGCATGCGTCAATGTTTGCCGCTTCGCCGCTTTGCCGCCTTGCCGGCTCAATGTGAACCGAGCATTATGCAGTTCTGGGCAGGAGTGAGCCGTGGAGTAATTAGCTGTCTGGCTGCTTTGTTTTTGAAGATTTTGGGCCCGAGGAATAATTAATTCAAAACCATCATTCAAAGTTGCTCTGCGTACAACTGTACAAGCAGACAAGAAAAAAGATGAGGGATCATTTTCCACAAAAATAAATCACAAATACGTAACTAAAATGAAAATACGTTACTGAAAGACAATCGAAACAAAATTGAAATTGAAACCATGATCGAAAAATTGTTTATTAAATATAATAAAATACTTCAAATACAAAGTCAAAGAAAAGATAAACTTATCACTCCGTGATCGGCGTGTGAAAGAATTATTAATCAGCTACTCTTCTGTTTAGCCATGTGTTTTGCATCATCTTCACTCACTTTCAGCCATGACAGTTCTGGGCATGGAGCTTCCCAATTTACTTCAAGTTACAACAATAGGATTCGGAGTCTATCTTTAATATACGTCATTGGTTTGTACAGTTCTACGCAGAACAATTTTGAGGAATAGTTTTGAATTAATTATTCCTCGGGCCCAAAATCTTCAAAAATAAAGCAGCCACACAGCTAATTACTCCACGGCTCACTCCTGCCCAGAACTGTCATGGCTCAATTTGCTTCACTTTTTACCGCTGTTAACAATAGGATTCGGAGTCTATCTTTAATATACGTCATTGGGTCAAGGCACTCAAAAGTCACATGATTATCGGGGTCCGGCCAACACCACCTCTACTCAAAGCCTGAGCGCGAAAATTTCATACATTGTTACATCATACCTAGTCATAATTTAGGGATTAATATTGGTAGAAATGCGATTAAAGATGGCTACTTATGACGTTTTAACAATGTATGACGTTTCCGCGCTCAGGCTTTCTCTTTAGGTGGTGTTGGTCCGGCCAACAATTTGTACAGTTGTACGAATAACAATGCACTATCTATGTGATGCAACAATGTATTCAGTTTCATTGCGAAGGCCTTCTCTCTCGATGGTCACGGTAGAGGCAACACCACCTATACCCTCTCTCAGCTTCAGTTGCATAGCCAACTAAAAATACTTTGAGGAAAGTGATTCCTGATCCTTTTTCGTGTCTAGTTGTACGCGGAACTGAATAAATCATTCCTTAAGCCAAAAATCGTCAAAAGCAAAGCAGCCAGGCAGCTAACTATTCCACGGCTCACTCCTGCCCGGAACTGTCATGGTTTCACTTTGGCGGCGATGTTAACCAACACCACCTAAAGATAAGGCCTTAGTACTCGGTGAGAACTGCGTCATCAAACTGAGACATACAATGAAAGTTGCATTGTATGTCTCAGTCGAGGCCAACGAGAGACAGGCCAGGGCACTCAAAAGTCACATGATCATCGGGGTCCAGGCAACAATCCATCCTTCATTGTCTCCATCTTGGATTTTAACAATCAGTATTTTTTCGTTTGTTGGAAACAATGAAGGATGGATTGTTGCCCGGACCCCGATGATCAGGTGACTTTTGAGTGCCCTGGCCTGTCTCTCGTTGGCCTCGGTCTCAGTTTGATGACGCAGCTCTCACCGAGTACTAAGGCCTTATCTTTAGGTGTGTTGTGTTAACAAACAATAAGATTCGGAATATACCTTTAATAATATACGTCATTGATAATTCTATAATCAGGATCCCTACACTTCAGCAAATATAACAGATCAACAATGGAGTTCGCATGTGTGCACGGATCAGAGGATTAAAAATCATTGGCCGAACGAATAAGGTGGTCGTTCGATGGTGGCGCCATCCGATGGCAAAAACTGTCAGTGGGCAAACAAACAAACAACAGACAGAAAATGAATTTTATATATAAGATTAGATGGCTGGAACTTTGAATAATATACGAGTAGTTTGATGTATATTATTTTATTATTTAATATAAGTTGTACTAGTAGTATCAATAAGTTTGGAGGCTGATATCTCCAGTCAGGCTTGGAGGAGAGGGGAACTATTTAACTGTGGCGTAGAGGCATATATGATGCGAAACGTGGTAAGGAGGAAGCAGCTCCGCAGTGTTTTTCCAAACCACAGAGTAAGCAATGCGTATCAGTGAACTGTAGTGTTCGCGTTCGCCCGAAGCAGAAATGGCGTTCGTCCGAAGCAGAACAATGTGTGAATATCAAATTCTGAACAAGGAGAGATTCACATAGACCCTGGCTCGCCTCCTTAATGCTGTCCGCCGGAAATGCTCAGTACTCTTGAAAAGCGGGTACTGCAACATGACAATACCCCCGCACATCCCTATTCCCTGGTGCAGGCTGTACTGGCCCTGCTCGCTCGATCTCGCTCCATATGACTTTGACATATTCTCCGGTCTGAAAAACGAACTCAAGGATATCGTTTCAAGAGTGCATCTGAGGTTCAGGTACCTCCAAAGGTTCCAGGAATGTTTTCAGCAATTGTACTGGCGTTGGCAGAAGTGCATAGTTGCAGAAGGGGAGTACTTTGAAGGTGGTTGTGTTTAACACGTGATAACAATAAATCATATCTGTTAGGAAGACCAGTCTCCGAACGTACTAGTATGTATTCTTTTTCAAAATTTTGTAGGATGAAATAATAATTTTTTATTTATTGGATTGGTTATTTTTTTATTTATTTTTACAAAGTATGGTTTATTTACCTTCTTCGTGTCCTGCACACATCATATGTTCAGTTATCCTATAGTTCGAAAAATTCTTTCTGTATTCGTCTTGGCATCTTTTATTGCTTACAACTGACACTTCAGCATGTCGCAGGGCTTGAGACGCTTCGCCTGTCTCTGTCTCTCCCCATCCGGAAACCTAAGAGAAAAATTATGCAATGCGTACAATATCTTGGATTTTAACAAAATATACTTGAAACATCCTTAGCTGAATGAAACATTATTTTCGTTTAAATATGTAAATTTTATGGGAAAGAAAACATTAATATTTCAAAATATTTAAATGAATGAGAACTGTAGAACCAGCGTAAACTGCTTCTATGTTGATACTAATAGATGAAACGAAAAAATTGCAAACAAGATCTAAGCAGATGGCTTCTATGGGGCAATGTTACGTATACTAAACATCTCTCTGTACATACGAGAGACGTTTAAATTTGACCCGGACTTTATTTTTTGTAAATTTCATTGTTGTACAAATCTAAACTTTCATTGTTGGGATGGCAACTACCGCCTGCCATACAGATGCAGCACTACTCATTCGGTTGCCATGATAACCGATTGTTTGTTTAAACAAAATGGCGGACAGCGATGTGTCAACCAAAGTGGAACAACGAATAATCATCAAGTTTCGCCACAACGAAGGTGTGAAAGCATCTGAAATTCATCAGAGGCTTCAAAGACAGTTCACCGAGTCATGTTTGTCTCGATCATCCGTCTTTGCTTGATGCCTAAAGTTTGAAGGAGGGCGAGAATCCACCGGCAGTGAACCTCATAAGGCAAGGTCTGCAACTACTGTCAATGATGGCATCATCCCACGAATAAATGAGCTGATAAGGGACAACAGACGGATTCATGTCTGAGAATTGGCTTCAATACTGAACATCACTGACAGTGTATGGAGACCATCATCCACGATAACCTGAAATTCAACAAGATCGGTGCCACATGGATGCCTAAGCAACTCTCCAAGGATCACAAAACCACCCGGGTGGAAATCTGTTCCATGCTGCTTCAGCGATATGACAAGGAAGGTCACAGCTTCCTAAGGCGTGTTGTGACCTCCGACGAGACATCACACCGTGTGAAAGCAAGCGTACGAGAATGGAGTGGCATCACACTGACTCCCACGACCCAAAAAATTTAAGATGACACCGTCGGCAACGAAAGTGATGGCGACTGTATTTTGGGACATTAAGGGTATCATTCATGTCGATTTTCTGGAAGAACGTCGAACCTTAAATGCATCCTACTACTGTGAAATTTTGAGGACGTCCTTGAAGCCGGCACTAAGGAAAAAGCGACCAGGACTCCTTACCAGCGGTGCTTGTTTTCTGCAAGACAATGCCAAACCACACACAGCCAAACTGACTATGAACACTGACGGAACTCAAATGGCACATGTTACCACATCCTCCGTACAGCCCGGATCTCTCCGCTTGCGACTATCACCTTTTTGGATCAATGAGGAAGTTATAAAGGCTGTCCTGACGTGGTTTCGACATCAGCCTGAAAATTTCTACAGCACCGGTATCCAGATGCTCCTAGACCGCTGGAGAAGCAAGGAGAGTTCTTTGAAAAATAACTGGTGTATGTGTGTTTTTGTAGTTTCCTGATTTTATAAAAAATAAAGTCCAGGTCAAATTTGAACGCCCCTCGTATACGAGTCAGTTAGTAAAATTTAACAATCTCGTATATTTAACGGTCAGTTAGTAAAACTTTCCGTTATAAGAATTAATAGGAGGCGATATCAAAAAGTTCAGATCAATTTCGTTCTTAAACTGTGACCTTTATTATTTAGTATACCGAGTGGCATCATTCTATGAACTTCGGGAACTGTGCTACACTCAGGCAAATTTGCGATTTCAGCAGAGGCTTAAGATAAATTCTGCGTTAAACTAGGCAAAACTGAACTAGAGACTTTTCAGTGGGCTTATGACAATAAAACAATAAGTTGTGCGAGATATTTTGAGTGGCACTTGCACTTCAAGAGCGGCATCACTGGAACAGACCAGGTGACCTTCCACGAATACACCCTCAAAATTGTGACAAAATTAAGTGAATAGTGCATGAGGACCATTTGGTTGGTACCATGGTGGACCACGGGTACCAATTGATCGTAGAGAACCATTTAAGTTAACTTAGGTTGGGTTAGGTTAGGACATTCGGTGAAAAAAGACCCAAGACTATTCGGTAATCCACGTGACAATGCATCCGCCCACAGAGCATTAGATTTATATATGAATCTTGTTTATCAGGGGCAATTAATAATCCTAAGTGAGATTACATGTCGCGGCTAAATGCACACTATACCTCATCAGTTCTTAGGCCGCAGCAACGTGACTACTCTTCCTTTCCCACCCTACTCGTCATGTTTAACCCTTTCTCTTCCCGAAGGTGAAGATCCAGTCCAATCGTAGGAGGCGCTTCACATTCTTCGAGAATTGGACATGCAAGAGCTTTCCAAAAAAGGATAAGGCTCTGGGAGCGGTGATGATGATATAACTTAAGTAAAATTGTTCTAGTTGGGAACTTTTTGATACTTCCTCGTAAACGTTTTCCGTTTTATGTTCATCATTCTAAACTCTAATCTGTTTATTTTAAAGCATTGTACACAAAAACTATTGAATAGAAAGATTAAGCTAAATAACTTTTTGAAAGTGTAGCCTTTATTACTTACAATTCCAGTCCTACCTTCCTTAATTCGGTTTTTGCCGTCACCTTTGGGCAGACATACGGGTAGAATGCGACTGCTCAAAGTGGCAGGCTCACTCAAACGGAGTAGGGCAATGTCTGCGTCAAATGAGCCCGGCTGATAATCCCAATGAACATGAATACTGCTTACCTAAGAATAAAAATTTAAAGCTTCACTGAGCACTTCAAAAATCATACGGTTTGGTAAAATCCCAGATGAACACGCATCTATTGTTGTTAATATTAAACAGATTAAAATATTATTTTATTTCATCTTGTGGTTAATATAGAGTGAGTGACTTCTTTATTACCTTATCATCTCGTAGTAGAGTAAACAGCTCCGATTAGAAGCCACAACTCCAGAGAAAGATCTCATAGGACAGATATTGAGTGATAGCTGTATTGAAACGGAAATATCCATATATGTGATGGAAAAAGCTCGGTTGTGGACAAGTGGAACGTCGATTTCTGATTATTATTATTATATAAGAGTAAGAGTTGTGATAAAGTATATTAATTAAAAAATAAATAAAAA
>JAHWFO010042181.1:4726646-4758385 GCA_023313115.1 Rhysida immarginata | reverse complement strand
AACCACGGAAGGAACATCAACAATAGTGGGACACACATCCTCGTGATCACGAAAATTATTCGCGAGGGACAACTAGCTGCAGACAGTGATAATCACGTGGAGATTTTAATTAACATTTATTAAAACAATATATGCTCAACAATCACTGTCTGCAAACAGTAAAAAAAAAACTTGAATAGAAAAAATAGAAACTTAAATTTATATCTATTTTTTACATAAAAATCTGAGTTTTCCCGAACAGATTGTGACAAAAAGGGATCCGGGGCAGGGTTCCTGGGCCATCAAAACGTTCACATAGATGTGAATCAGCCTCTATATAACAAATATGCTTTTAATTGGAATTGATTTTCTCAAGGTTTGCAGCGCAAAATTTTCTTTATACACAATATTAATTATGCAAGAAATAGTTAAATTATCAAGTCCACACAGCAGAGCTATTTGCGCCTACTATCAATGTTTAACGCTTTGAGAATAAAGGAGATTTATCTACATTGTAAAGTAAATAACTACTCTGCTGCCAGAGCAAAAAAATGTTTGCAAGAATTTTAAGTGAGCTTATCATAGACAAGAATGTAGCCATCACCTTCCATACAGCCCCATCACCTGTCTTTTTCCTTCAGGGATTTCCTAAAAATAAGAATGTATCTCTAGAGGAAAGCACATCGAAGAGACTAACCGATCTTGTTAGCTAGCATGAGGTTAACAAATCTCTTCGGAAACTTACAATGAACACTTTACATAGAAATGGCCTGTGTAATGGCTATCTTATTAGGAGAAAAAACAAAAATTATCACCTTAAAAACTGTGGATATCAATATCATCTCATAACACACATATTCTGCTTATCCACAAACTTTTATTACATATGCACAGCCATGTTTGTGAAAAATCGGAATTGTCTTTGTTTTGAGACTTACCTTATGTTCCTTGACGTGCTTGTCATCCTTGCTACTGTCTCGATAATATTTTCCCAAATACAACAGAATTTTATCTACTTCATATGGCACGGTTCTGTATTTTTCACACACACAGTGTGCAGCTGTTATCACCCACTGCTCAGCAATAAGAGAACCCCCGCAGTAAATTTCCCAATTGCTGTGGGTTTCATTTAAACTTTCATTGAAGGCTATCGCCACTTGCCATGGCCATTGCCCCATTTCACTTATGTTTCCGTGCGTGATATAAGGGGTTAGGGGACCGTGTGAGATACCGCATTCTGTAATATTAAAGTAACAATTCAGTAATCAAATAATAAATCAAAATATGTATGTTTTGGTTTGTTTTTTGTTTTTTTTATTTTTTAATCAAAAATTAAAAATGTTTTGGTTGTTTCCTAAAATATAACCGTGAAATCAGTTAAAATTAAGAAAAATTAAAATGCAATTTGAATTTCACTGTTACTATTTCCAAATAGCGGGCTAATAAATGTATAAGATTTAGAATTCGTAATAGCGCACTGAAGCACTTAATTTTTTTCCTCTATTTTTTTAACCATTCATAATTGCCTACTGATCTACCATATCTTATTTGTACTGATTTAACAGCTATCGATTTTTGTTATAAGTAAGAAGTAATAACTGCAGTTTTTCCTGCTTTCTAGGGAAACTTTCTTACTTCAGCTAGGATTTTGAGGAGCCCAGTATAAAACTCAGACTATTTCGCTTTTGAACTTTTTACAGGGGAGTGAAAAAAAATACTAGATCTTAGGTTAGTTATCATAATCACTACAATACAGTAAGACCCCGATTTACGACACTAATTGGTTCCCGGAAAATGTGACGTAAGTCGAAACATCATTTCCTATATATATTTACTTGAATAGTGATCTGACCAAAATCACAGAAGCGCTTGTGCATGTATAGTAATGCAAACACATGTATAAGGAAACAAAATATAGCCAAGAATCTTATTTTTGTAATCTTTATTTAAAAACACTAATTAGAGATGTTTGAACAGAAACTTGACTTTTTTCGGTGTACAAATGTCTGTAACACTGATACAGAATTCTAATTCCTCTATTTACACGAGAGCTGCGTTCAGAGTCGGGATCATTCTCGAGAGCTGCGTTCAGAGTCCCATAATGGTTAAAAGTATCGGAAAGCTTTGACTGGCACTCCCTCATCTTCATCAGTAGACAAATCTTTTCCTAAAACGTCCTCGGAGTGCTATTACCTATCGACAAGGACCAGTGTAATAATCGAACACTATTGCAGTTTTTAGAATTTTTTTTTGGGAGGGGGGGGGGGAAGAAAATCCAATTTTGGGCGTAAGTGCGAAGCTAGCATCTTAACACCAAAACAGTGGCGCAAGTGCGAAACGATGTAAGTCGGGGGTCTTACTGTATTAAAAATTTTCTTAATAGTTACAAAAAACTCTAAGTAATAAAAAATGGCTAAAATAATATATTTAATGAACATTGGAGATGTCTGTTTATGAAATTAATGAACGCCGTCTTTAATCTGGACTTCTCCTTCTATGAAACCAAAACTAATAAACATCTTTGACACTGAAATAATATGGCAAAGTAAATAATAGTACAATAACAATATCTTAAGAAATTTTCAAAACAAATAAATCCAGTCGATACTTTATTTTTTTTAATAAATAATTGTATTGACTACAGTCTAAACTTGCTGAACCACAAAATTAAAATCGCATTAAGTATTAAAATGCATTAAGTACAAGTTCATCATAATCTCCATTTTCCAACTCTTCACTATCAACACCATTTTCAAGACATTTTATTTCTTGCCAATTCTCTCCAAAATGCTTTCCCAAGAGTTTTTGAAATCTATTAATTTCTTAGTTAATGGTACACTCAGCAGCAATCACTGCAGGATTGAGTTGATGAAACGACTTGGACTGCCTGAACCAGAATTTCCATGATGAGAAGTAGTTTGATTATTTAGACGGAGAAATATCCCAAGCTAATCTCATAAATAAGTCATCAGAAGAATAATAGACATTTTCGATGTAAGCAGAGGCTCAGCCAGAAAAGAACCAGTAGTAAGAATGACTTACATTTGTGATATAAGCAAATGCATCATAGGATATACGAAAGAGAACGCAGGGTTCCTATTTGCTATTTAGGAGTTGTCCATTGACGGAGTTGTCTACACGTTGATTATAAACTGCACACACAAGCCACATTTCTGCGTTATTCTGTTCGTTTTTAGTACTAAACTCATCGTGGAAAACACCACAGAAAATGAATCGTCAAGTTTAAGAAGGGAATGAAGACCAAAAAAAAGGCAAAATTGCTTTTTGTACTCGAAAATATCTCCCAAGCTTCTCTCTACACGTGAATGGTAAGAAAGAAAGAAAAACCAGTTCCTAGAGGCAGATACAGGATCTTGAATTCAAAAACCAAGAAATGTTCTAACATTTCACACGGAATCACTCTTACAATGCCAAACTACCAATCAATTGCAAAAAGTTGGAAGATCTCAAAAAACTTGTCCATTACATTCCGGACTGCAAGAAACTATTTTACGACATCATGGTGGCGTGGCCTACAACTTCTCACCACGATGAGGATCAGTCAATGGAATAATGATTTTGTTCGTTGTTTCAGTTTCATTCTATTTTAAAATTTTGTCTTAGTCATTCCATTTTTTAACTAAACGAAATAAATTTTCTTTTTTTATTTTAAAAATTATTTACTATTTTTACCTTGTTGAAACTTCGTAAGTTTTAATAAGGAAAATAAATCCAACAACTTTTTTCAATTCTATACAAAATTCTGGGTAGATATACATTGTTTTCAAGTACTGGTTTATATTTAAATAGGGTTCTGAGATTCCAGTAAAAATTTTGTGGTTATTGAAGGAAAATTCTCCCATTTATAGTTTTTTTTTCGATATCTCAAAACTTGATTTTTGGACTTATTCCCTTCTTAAACCTGACGATTCACATGATCTACATCTCAAAACTGAAAAACCATGGAGTTGTTATTTTGATATAAAGTTCCTCATTTGTTGGTACTATCTTAAAATGATTTTCTATTTTTAAAGACAAGAGCTTTGAAAGATCTTGTCATATTTCATTGCCTCAAAATGCATTTCAGTGTTTCGGACCGCTTTGTTTTAGACGGTTTTCCAAAAAAAGAGATTCTCAAAATGTTTTTTTTTCTTCTGATATTTCTTATGACTACCTAGGCGTTGCTTCAACTCAAAGCGTTATGAAAAGGGTGACACAAGATATTTCATGCATCTAAACATTTCGTACTTTAAAACAAAAATTTACTGGAAAACTTAAAAATTACAAATGGGATACGCGACACATTGAAAATAATTTTACACCACCCGATTGTAGATACTCACTAATAAACAGCAAAATTAACAATGACAAAAGATGGAACGAAGGCAATAAAACCTTAGCAGATCTTCCAAAGAAGCAGCACAACTATCATTCGCATAGAGCAACAATGGCCAGGGACGAAAGGTACAGAACAGTTTCAAAGCCTCAGCTTCGATTTTCCGAAATTACGAGAACTGTATAGAGTTATAGACAACTAAGAAATAAGAATCGGCTTTATGCAGGATAGCATACACACGAAAAAACTTGTAAGGGGCTGTTTCGACACAGTCTCATTGTGGTAAGCATTATGAATGAGCTAGAGCCTAACCTCTATGAAATGGGCGCTGAAAAACTGATTCTGTATTCTGTAGCCTATGACATAAGACTTCACTTGTGTCTTGATAACAATTGTTGACAAATGTGAACAGAGCTTGCAAATTCATCGCCTATCACGCACTCCTACTCAGCGTAGAGACGGTTTTCTATTAAGGTTTGCACCGATATTATAGTCGATCGCCAGTAAACAACATTGATCTTAATCGATAGCTCTCTGCGAAATGCACAGTATCATTGGACCACGTTCTGGAACCTGTCATGTAGCCATTTACGGTGGATAAATTTATATAGTACAACATCAAGATACATGTTCATTATGTATGTACACTGGTAGCATTTGAAAAATGATGTCACAGTGCTGAATTTACATAAAATAAGTTCATTAGCATATGATCAAATTTTCAATATTGTGGAATAACCCACTTTCAGTGCAGGAGATACCATATCTTTTTGTTTCAGCTGTATAACAGAACCTTCCAGAGCATGATGAAATCAAATGCGCGCGTTTGTTTAGGCTGTCCAGTACTGCTAAATATCATGCCCTGGAAGTCCTCACTGTTCACCTTTAGTCCAGCTAAGAGTTTAAGCGGAATCGCATAGTGGGCCCTCGGCAGGCAGAGTTGGACGGGAGATGTTTACAGTGCATGGCTGTTGGAGACAGTGGGAAAGAGAAAGCAGTATTCACCCGCAGACGTGCATGTACTTTAGAATAGCCCAGACTTTGGGATGAGCGTGAGGATTGGCACATTTGAAGGACCACTCTAGCAGGCCGCAGTAACGTCCACTCAAATTATAGCCACAGTCAAACCACATCTATCAGCTCGGAGCATCCGTAATCTTCTCCTGGAAGCAGGACTGCAGACGCATTTACTTTGGCGAGGAATGAATGGAGGTCGGCGGTGTTCAGTAACGAAAGTAGATTCTGTCTGATCTTAAGTAACACTCATATACGTGTTCGTCGCAGACCAGGTGAGAGCTCATTCAATCAGGTATACGCCTTCGACATACAGGGCCCACTCCTGAGTTAGGGTATTGTATCATTCAAAAGTCGAAACTGAAATTAAAATGAATTTAACGCTCTGGAAAGGAAAACAATAAAACTTCTTGCTCTTATTTCAGATGCATCTGACCAATGCGCGCTAAGAAATGCTTCATAGTAGTAATTCTTGCAGTAAACTTGCGGACACCATCCTACGGAGTATTCACGGTTGTTCCATTGCTGTGGTATGTTTAATTTAATGTACTTACAAAGTTTTCAGTTAACTTTATAATATGAATTTCTTAACAAAGAAGAGCTATAAAAAATTAATAACACAAAAATTGAATTTAAGAGAAGTTCTTACTAGGCTCGCATGTTGTTTGTCTACCAGTCCACTTGCCATCAATTTCGCATTCGCGAGAATATGAACCAACTAAATTATAGTAAGGAGATTTACAAGATAGTTCAGCTCGTGTTCCCGCATGATAATAGCCTGATGGTAACTTTGTATTTGATATTGCTGCCCATTCTTTCGCACTTATTACATTCTCAGAATTGCCAAAACGAGGTAATCTTGATGCCATTCGACGGCTGATGATCAAAATAACAACCAAAACAAAATTTCATTAAAAATGAATCTGAAGAGATCAAAACGTAATATGATACTTTTGACTAAAAATAATTCAATACATAACGGACCTCATATCCATTGAATTTTCTTGCGGAATTGTAATTTCTAGTGATATATATCCATTTTCCAGCAGCGGCAAAGCCTGACATGCAGGTACTGTTGTAATGACATGTTGAAAGAAAAATTTTAAAATTTAACCTTCATTTAGAGGGAAAATTGCTAGGCTAAAGTTCTCATTTATTTTAATCTTCTCCCAGTATTTTTGTGGATATAAAGATATGAAAGAAGTTTTCATTTTATCAACCTACCTTTTTTGCATACAGGTTTTCCTGATGACCAAGTTCCATTGTCAAAACATCTAATTTTATTCTGACCATCTAAATAAAACAGAGAGTCACAGGTGAATTCCATCTCAGCACCTTCCACATAACCTTGAGAGCCTCCATCTCCTATGATTTTGTATTTGCCATTCTCTAATTCTCCCATGCTTTGGCAGACCGTTCCTGAACAAAAAAATGGCTCATAAATGTGATTAAAATATTTTGACCAGTTTTACAAAATTTGTAAAAATTTTGGTAAATTCAAATAATATCACATAAACCTGTATGCGCCCTACTATCTTGAACCTTATCCGCACTTAACAAATATACCGATAACAGAAATGTTGATATCCCTCTCCATCCGGTTCCATTTTCCAGACAATAAGCCAACTTACCTTATCGCAATTCTGGGATAAGGATAATCTTTTGAGATATTTGTGCATATGTAAATCTTTATACGCGAAATTCTTGGGCGAGGAAAACGGCATAGTAATTAATGTTGAATCTTACTGCCAAATATTAACAAAGCCGTGGAAAATTAATCCAAGATGCCACACATAATATACGAATAACACAAAATTTGCTTCAGTTTTGGATGATAGGTCTAATAAAATCCGTCATGCCGTTCCGATCTTGCGCCTTGAGATTTTCACGTTATCTGCAAGCTGAAAGAATATCGGACAACGACTTGCCAAAATGTTTAATCGTGCGCTCAGACAAATGTTACAGAAACAACAATAGAAAAATAGTGCAATGCTTCTGTTGCATTATGCTGCACACATCAATAAAAATTTTTTGACCTGCAATAACCAGGTGTAATTTATATTTTGAATCATTTTCAGTATTCTAAAGAAAGCATACAATACTATGAAAAAAAATGCTTCACATAAGTTAAATTTGGCACACAACTAGAGAAGCACGTTCTCAAAAAAATTATTTTAATTTTAGGCAGGTATGCATGCCCACTGGCTGAATATACAGAGATTTAGTAATGTTGAGCAATACATTCGTGATATTGAATCAATACGTTCTCCAATACAGTCCCAGGATAGTTCATCTTCACTTCGAAGTCGTTGGAAAACATAAATGCGATGTCCAATCATGTCTTACAGATTATGAATTGGAGAGGAGTCTGGAGATTGTGCTGGAGAGACCGAGATACCAAGGAAAGACCGATATATCTCGAAACTATGCCTGTTAAATGTGTGGCCGTAGTTTTGTCTTTCTGAGTGTTAGAATAGCGCAGCGGTTGCTGTATCTCGTTAGCATATCGCTATGCTGTCAAAGTACCCGTAACTGATAGTATTCCTAACAAAGATACCTTGACGAGTTGAGCGGCATTCAAACACGATAGAAGAATCAGTCCGATTACCACGTCGCCTCCAGATTAGCTTTGTTCATCGAGAAACGAGATTCCAGATTACAGTTTGTACAGGGTGCCTGAAACCTTTTAGGTCAAAATTCTACAAACGTTAGAGGACTGTAAATTGAATATTTTTACTTAATGGTTGTTAATGCATATTTCAGGCGCCACGAGATCTTGAACGAGTAATAGGTGTGAGGAACGTTTTTGTAATTTACAACTGCTTTTCATTTTTCGTTTTCATAGCATACAACTGCATCGCCATTCTGAGGTGCTGGCTTGCAATTTAAAACTGCAGAAAACAGCTTCAAATACCCCAGCAAGAATTCACAAGCCGGATTTGAACTGGCGCCGTTTGGAGTACCGGTTCAATATCCTTTTATTGAACTACAGTCGACATTAAAACTGAACAGCAAAAAACTGAAGAAAAGAGTGGATTCTTACGTTCCTATTTTCCAAGGTTCAATTATGTCTTCTTAAGAGACCTAGTGTGCAAAAACATCTTCTAATAATTAACCACTCATATTTAGTTAATCTAATTAAAATATGCAGAAGCAGGGATAAAGTGCGTACGTAAGTACATTTGTATCACATGAGTTACCTTCTTTAGCACAAATAGGAAGTGGTTGAGACCAAATCCCATCAGCCTTGCACTCAGTGTAGTTCTCACCGAGTATAATATAGCCTTCGTTGCAAATAAACGTTATCACAGTTCCAGGAGTATTGTTTTGACCATCAGTTCTTCGTGCAATTGAAAAATTTCCAAATCGTAGAGCGTTCAATTGTTCACAAGTAATTATTTTTTCTGGAATAAAAATAAAGGGGGAAAATAATTAAAAATTAGTGAATACACATAACACCTGATAAAATTATTCAGATCCATGAATATATCGTATTTTTTAGTTGAGTACAACATCTTTCACGCAATATAAACGAATTGACTCTGTTAGCAGCTTCTTAATGCTCCAATCTTATTTTAATGACATTCTAAAATAATCACTGATTAAGCCTTATAGGCAACAAATATTATAGCCACAAATGTAAGGTTTTCAAGCCCAATGGATGTCTCTCGTATTTTAAAATGATATGAGTTAATTAGTAACGATACAAAGGGCTTTCCCGAAATGGTTTTTAAATTTTTGTCTTTTTTAAAGTGATTACTTATGTTATTAGGACAGGCCATTCTTAATTCTAAATATTATCTAAGAAAATAAAAATTTAACTTAAAGTGATTAAATATACAATATATCTCCAGAAAAGTAAAGTTAAATTTATTATAAAGTATATTATTATTCCCTTACCGCAAACAGGATCGTATCCAGACCATGTGCCATCTTTCTGACATACCCTTGTCGAATCTCCAACAAGCCGATAGTTCGAGTCGCAAACATACTTTAATATTGCTCCTTCTGTAGATCTTCCATTCGCCAAAACGATCTTTCCATGAGCAGGAACGGTAATGAGTGGGCATTCATGAACTGAAGAAATAAAATTTAAAAAAAGAAAGTTAATAAATAGCAAACGAAGGATTTTGGGCTGATCGTAATAATAGTTATAATTAGTTTGTATTTCTTTTAGTTTGTTTGTTGTTGTTTTTGTCACGTTTTTAGTCAATAATAAAATGAGTTGACTTAATCGAGTTTTATCCCTATTAACGAAAAAATCATAAACTGTTTTTCTGTTCTAATATCGTAAACTGTAATTCTGTTCTAAGAATCAGTGGATATTTGAGGATCTAAACCACACGTTGCTCTCAACTTGAGAGTCTCAAGAGTTCATATACAAAGACTCATAAGTATGAAAGTATGAGAGTTATATTATGTAAGTTATAATATCCTTTCTGAGCCAGGAGGTTAATTTTTCTAATTTTTCTGTAGGTTAATTTTTCTTTGGTAGAATTAATCTTTCTTTCGGAGATGGGAGCCAAAATTAGCATTGTATACTATTCCAACTATATGAATGAATACGTGGTTAAAGAAATAGATTCATTAAAGAAATTAGAAATAACGATTTTTAGGCCTTGTTTTAAAAAGAATTTATCGTAGACATCGTAATAATCCAGGTTTGTCTCTACAAACTGTCTTCTAATTGGTAAAACAAATGACAAAAGATTTTGTTCTAAAATGAAATAGTAAATATTTTATAATTTATACCATAAAGCTGTTCTGGGGGCAACACATTCAATTCTTAAGCGTCATAAAATACGTACATTTAATTTAAGCTTTTATTTTTAATACCATTAACAGAAGGTTACTATAGATGGTAGTCTTTCGTATATGTTTTGAGTTTCATTGATTTGGTGATTGTTCTGCGCATATTAAAAAACAAAAATATACAGTCAATTTCTGACCATTTCAGTACTATGGTATTTATCGACCCATTAATGTTTACAAACTTAGCATTTCAGTATGATATTTTAGGCAGTTCGGAGTTTTTATTCCCGTGGAAAAGTCTTGACGATATGCTCAATGTGGCCACCACGAACGTTTTGAACTGCTCGCAGCCGAATGGTGAAGTTGTTCATAACTCTATCCAGGATTTCTGCATCCACGACGATGCTTTGTCGCAGCTGGTCTAGGGTTCTTGGTGCTGTAGTGAACACACTGTTTTTAAGGAACCCCCAGAGATAAAAATCACATGGGTTTAGGTCAGGACTCTTAGGGGGCCAAAGAAAACCACCCCTGAATCGATCTGGAAACCTGTTTGAAATGACACGATTTCCGAATTTCTGATTGAGAAAGTCTAGCACTTCATTAGTGGTGTGAGGCCTAGCCCCATCCTGTTGAAACCAATGATGTCGAAGCGGTATACTCCTCCTTCGCAGCTCGGGGATGAAGAAGGTTTCCAATATGTTAAGGTAAGCCTGTGACGTTACGGTGCCCTCAAAAAAGAACGGACCAATGATGCCTCTTTTGGAAATCGCGCACCAAGCCATAACCTTTCGCGGATGAAGAGGTGACTTATGGATCTCATGAGGGTGCTGGGAACCCCAAAAACGAACGTTGTGTTTATTAACGTCACCTGACATATGGAAGAAGGCCTCATCTGACATCCACAGGTTGTCCACAATGTCCTGATTGGCTTCCATTTCTGCTCGAAACTTCATCGCAAATTGTTGTCGCTTCTGTCTTCCAGTGTCTGTTAACTCCTGATAAACATGGATCTTATACGGGAACAGGTGTATATCCTTTCTCAAAATTCGCCATGTCATGGTATACGACAGCCCTTCTTCAATGGACAGGCGGCGAACAGATTTTTTTGTAGGGGAATCGACCAACCTTGTGCGAACATTTTCGACAACTTCGGCCGTTCGAACACGAGCTTCGCTCCCGCCTTTTTTCTTGCCTTTAACATATCCAGTGGCACGAAATTGCTTGACAAAATCCATGATTGCTTGCCTGCCTGGTGCGTCTCGACACTTATACTCCTTCCGGAACGTTCTTTGCACGGTTACAGGTGATTTTTTCTCGAAATACCATTCAACAACCTTGCATTTCTGCTCTGTTGATAAAGCGGGCGCCATTTTTCAACAATACGATTTTCATACAGCGCCGTTGCAACAATACAAATTCCAACTATTTAGAAATTCGATATGGCGCTCATATTCTTTCAATTGTTTATCCCTAGTGCACGTCATTCGAGTGAAATGGTCAGAAATTGACTGAATCACCCTGTATGTTTTACCGTCATGCGGATAAAAGGGGTATGTATTGTAACTACCATAGGGTAGCTGTAAATAATTTTTACAATTTTATATAAAGATTTCATGACTTTTATAGAAAGTTTTTGAAGCTTTCTTATATCGTAGAACATTACGGAACACTATCTAAAAAATGTGAAAGGTGAATTGAATAATGTTTTAAAAACTATATTAATGATAAAAATTTTTTATAGATTTTGCAATAAAATATTTTTATTTAATTATTTATTTAGATTTAATCAATTTTCTAATTCAGGATTTAAAAATGCCTCGTAATAAGAAGACAATATTTAAACGCAATAGAGCACCTACCAGAAAATGGAGAGAGGAAAGGGACTAAAGCCTTCGCTCCTCTCAATACTGGAAATTCCAATCCCCAAAAGTTTTTATTTTAAGTACTATACCGATCACGAAATATTTCCCACCTTAATATTGCGCTATCGGAAATGTTGATTGATTGCTCACTCCTAGAACTTGTTCAGTTGTCCGCTTTGTAAGATTTGGAAAACAAAAGCTTCTGTATCCAAGCGAAAGGATAACGGTTTTAAAGTCAAGTTTTATATAGCGTGTTCACTTTTTTTCGTTTCATACAGAAATTTAATTTATAAGGTTAGGTTTAATTTCAGTTTCAAATTGTCCACGTCCCACAATGCAAGGCGCTACATATGTTTAAATGAGTGATACCAAGAGCACATAAGGATACATATGTCCAAGTCCTTATGTGCTCTTGGTGATACCTCTTGGTTAAAATGAGTGACAATGTCGTTCCTTTATTCGGCTTGCGGATTTAAAACTATCATTTTCCAAATGAGTTTTTAACTTACTGTTATACTTTAAGTATACAAGTTATTTATACAATCTATTTCAAGGTGTATTAATTTCGAAATTAATTTTATGATGCAACCTCATTGAAGAAAGTTTTCAATCACCAGAATATTCACCAAACACCCCTTTACAAAGTGGCTCCGACTTTTCGTAGAAATAATAAATAAATAATAAATAATAGAAAGAAAACACCTTCCTCCCTATCTCAAAAATAAATTAATCTGTTTCTAGAAACATCAAAACTTTAGCTATTAGAGAAATTTAACAGGAAGATTTAATCGATCATTCTCTCCGCGCAAGTGAGGTATGGAATATTTCGCGATCGGTATATAAATACGGGAACCCATTTTTTGTCATACACTTTTCCCTGTGTTAATCTGGAGTCCAGGTCCTGGACGAATACGCATGAAACATATATGGTTGGAAAGGTTCTGTGCTGTAGATGTGCACAATATATTTTATTTGCGTATTTGTTCACGTTAACACAGGTATAAAATCGTTTCAAAAAAGGTAGCATTAAGGAACAGGGTTATACGCCATAGGCTCCGTGCACAAGCGAGAGGCCACCACTGAATTTTACCACCAGGCGACAGGCATATACGTAATCTGTGCTATTGAGCTATTGAGTTTATGGTTCAAGTCCAGGCCGTGTCTTTACTTTTTTTCTCTATTTAATTATTAATATCGGAGGTATGGAGTGAAAAAATCCTCCAAAGACCAATTTTCAGTTTAATTTTAATTTAATAATTTAATCCAAAAGTAGAAATTAAGAATACACCGCAACTCCACAAAATTAGTTTATTTATATGCATGATACCGGTTCCTGTCAAAAACACCGACAATGAAAATACCGACAACTCATAATACCGACGGTTCAAAATACCGATTTTTTTTTATTTAGGTTAGGTTAGTTTTTATTTAATACTCCTACGGAACAAATACCAAAACTTACATAACACTCCAATTAATTTATTACTACTCATACAGTTTTTTCCGCATACATGCATTACTTAAATTGACAGGTTGTAGGCGATGCCACGGAGAAAGTTCATTGTTGAGCGGTTTTGACGATCATTTATAATCGTCTGCAATCTTTCTTTTTTTTGTTGTATTTTTTTCTTGATCTTTGGTCGTGGCTCACCTTTAACGATCAGTTCAATTTTTTGAGAAACATGTTGTTCCTTCTGGAGCTCGCGTATTAATCTGTATAATCCAACGTGCGCCCGACATACAAGCGTCTCCCATCGATGATGTCATGCTTCCACCTTGTTCTGAGTTTTGGGGAGGCCTAGTTGATTCTTTTCGAATACTGACCACAAGTCGGGTGGAAACAGTGGAGGATGTCTAGACGCATTTCCATTTTTGTGCAAGCGACGAATTATTCCCTCAACATAGTTGTCTTCAAACCGTGTTATGACATCAATGGCTTCGGGTGGCATATTGGCTTTGAGTGTCGTGAATGCTTTGCCAATTTCATTTGATGGAAGAAATGCCAATGCTGGGATATGTCTAACTAGGAAGTTAAAATCTTCATCTTCTCCGTACATGTTCGACAAACCGAGGCTTTGAATTTTGCACCAGATGCTTTGGCCCAAATGAAGAAGCATCCCTTATTTTGTACATTTGGGAATACTTGTTTTATTGCATTAATTGATCCTTGTTCAAAGTCGGCAATGATGTACTGCGGGTCTAATAATAGTTCATTTTCTTCTGCCACGTCCTGTAGATCTTCAAATAGACGTACATAGCATTCTTGTGTTTCACTGGTTATTAGAGCGTACAATAGTGGGACTATTCGAGAATTTTCTCCTCCGACTGGTGCATGAATGCTATATAACTGGTGAAACAGTCTTGAATGTGCCGTCCATGATCCAGTATTGGGCGCTCGCCAATTTTCCAATATCTGCCACGGTGCTGAATATGAGAATGTGATTGTCACTCAGAAGAATCACGAAGCAGGAACTGATCACCAGACAGCATTTTCTTTGATTTGCAGGGATTTCAAGTTCTTCAATTGATAGTGGTTCACTCGGAAACTCCTCTCTTCTTACTCTTTTAATCCTTTGGCGTAGTGCCACTGGTGGTTGTAGAGCTGATTGAGATGATTGTATAAACTGCGATGGCTGTTGTCTTGAGTTGTTTTGGCTGTTTCTTTTAACTTTCCAAAGGTTTCAAAAGCAACAGCTATGCTGGGTTCAGGTGCGTGATTATGTTCGCCATGATTGCGTAAATGATTTTCATCCCCAATCAAAATGGTCGACGCTTTGGGTCCATATTTTCACTTCTGTCTTTTTAAAATCACAGTGCCAATAATAGAGATGATTCCTGTTCTTGTCTTTAACCATGATGTAACCATTAATGTTAAGCTTGGCACGACCCTTTTGCGAAGGTATAACTTTGCAAATCGGAGGCATCGCACGCGATGTAGCTTTCTCAAGTCAACTATAGTCTGTTCAATGAAAGAAAAACTGGCATGGTGCCAGAATCTGCTATTAGCTAATCAGAAGCCTGGCTGAGCGCTCAGCTAGGCTTCTGATTGGCTAACAGACCATTCTGGCACCACGCCCAGTTTTTTCTTTTATTGAACCGAGGCTTCCGAGATTATACAGGCTAACCCATATCATGAACAAACCATTGTTATACGGACGACAAATATGGAGGCAAAATTACCCGGGTAACCATTGCCATCTAGGATCATAAAACCGAAATAGGCATTACCTCCCAGATTTTTACATATAATATAAGCACAAGAATTGATTAAACCTATTAAAATCTTGCGTGAACGAGAATTAAATATGTTTATTTCGTTGATATAAGATAATTTTTAGAATTCAAATTATTATGTTTCTAATTTGTTTAGAAGATGCGGCTATTTCGGTTTTATGACAACAGATGGCAATGCTTACCCTGGTAATTTTGCCTCTTTTCGCCATCTTTATTGTCGCTACTTTTTTTCATGATATGGGCCAGCCTGTATAATCTCGGAAGCCTCGATTGAACAGAGCATAGTGATGCAGTTCAAGTCAGTTGAGGGGGGAAAGGCAAATAGGCAGTTCTCCCTCCCTCCCGCTCAAATCAACCTAAACCAAAATAATTGCAGGAAATGACCGCCTTTTCATTTTAAAAATGTTAGTTCCCCTGAAACACAAAATATTAAACACAAAATATAATAATTTCTTCATGAGCACGAAAATCCCATTTAAAAATAAAAGACATAATTCAAATTTTAAAATAGCCAAAAACTCAGCAATCGTAAGGATTCTCTAAAAGGAGAGCGGTGGTAAATGGATTTTTAGAACTGTCGGTTGTTTGAACTGTTGGTATTATAAACTGTCGGGTTTTTTTTAAAGTGTCGGTATTATAAACTGTCGGGTTTTTTTAAACTGTCGGTATTTCGAACCAGACCCACATGATACATGTATGCACATTTCAGTAGCTACGCTACCTTTCTCAGTATGTCTACTTTTAGTATATTAATTTCTACTTTTAGTAACCTTCCACAATTGGTTATTAAGATTTTGTTCACGTTTAATTTTATCTAATTTATAGTATTTTTCATAAAAGAAGTCCGTTGATCTTTGTTCGGGTCAGAGCGGAAACCAATCAGATGCAAGTACTGTTGATTCATTACTTTCTCCTGACGTTAGAGAGAGCTTATTCTTAATGTTTTAATGGTAATTCTAATTGTTTGTAAACTTCCACATCGTGATATTTTTAAGTAAACAAATTAGAAATAGTTTACAAATATTTAATCTAGTGTATGTAAAGGAAAATTTATTGAAATGTGTATAGCTCTGAAGGACGAGAGCGTGGAGCAATGAACGGAATAACTAAGCGATAAGCAGCCAATTCTGATTGGTTCGTTTCGTTGGCCTTCTTTTATAAAAAATACTGTAGGACAATTTTATCCTACAAAAACTGCGCAATTCTGCTACTTGGCGCGCTTATAATTACATCTGCACGGAGCCTATATTTGTCAATACATGTAGCATTGCCTTTTTTATTGTGTTTTTTTTTTAATAATCAACAAAGTAATCAAATTAATTCAAATCATTTGTTGATGTTCATTTGAAAACATTAGTTGCGCGTCATTTTTGAAATTGTGAGAGAATTCTTGTATTCATTTCAAATTGCTTTGTGAAAAATTTGCTGCTTTCAATTTGGTAAGTTAATTTTTTTTCTCTATTTAGATGACATTCACTCCAAATGTAATTTCAAATGTAGTTCAAGTGAAATTTTTTATTATTTAATTTAAATGCCTCGAAGAAGAACATTGATAGGACGGGGTGGGGGTAGACGCAGAGATAGGGAAGGACAGTTCAATGCTTCCAACGGGAAGTAGTAATTTTGGATATTTATTAAGTGTTGTCTATTTTTCATTATTCAAAGTTTATTAATAAGCAAGATTAAAGCTACAACAATAACATGTATATTTTTTCCCTCAGAAATATGAACGAATTTCGATCACTGGGGGAGCCTAGTTATTAAAAGCTACGTCTACACAGCTTTGCGTTGTTACAAATTTTTGTTCAATAAAATTCGATTCTAATCAATTTGGGCATAAGAGAGACCAAGAGCTCAATTCCCCCAAATTACTAGAATTGATAAAGGTTGGACAGATGGGTACAGTATTGTCATTAACTGAAAAAAGATAACTTACTGCATTTTGGAGGTAACTTGCTTGGACGGTAGGCACTCAATTGAACTGACACCTTCAAGTATTTCACCAGGAGAATTACATCTGAATGACATTTTGGAACCAATTATATTGGAAAAATTACGTGGATTATGCTCTATATTTGGGGACAGCTGCGGTAAAGGTGGACATACTGCGTAAAAAAAAAGCCATTACTACAAATTACTAATTCATAATCATACATTTTTATTAAACCAGAAATGAACTTTATAACAAATTTTTAGAGCACCTTATGGAAGGAGTTCGAGAAAAAGTTTGAGGAGAAAAAAAGAGAAAGACTAGCCAATTAAAGAGTGCTAGAGGGGTAGCGTGTGATTAACTTTAACTTTATTTAAGAGCGATAACAAATGAGAAAAACTTTCTAATCTTAGCTTTAATGAGTTCTTCGCTTTCATAACTTTAATTTAAAATTGTTTATCTGATATGACTGGTTTTCCTTTATACAAGCCAAAATCAATTCTGGAGATGTAGCAGTGCTAGAATAATTAGATTACTGACATATAATTATACATTTAAATTAAACTACATATCTATACACTTATGCTAGAATAATCGTGGTTTACTTCTGATTGAGAAATAAATACAATGTTCGCTTATAGAGAAAAATAATTAAGACCATGTAAAAGGAAAGAAAAAAATTGCATGTTCAGTAGTTGAGAAACCCTGCAACATATTTTGCTGAATCATCTTTTCCTTGTTGCCAAATCGTGTAAAGTCTTCCTGCAAATAAGGATAAAGAAGATGGGCTGAAAAACAAGTTGGGAAAAAGCTTTTCCGATATTACCAATTGCTAAAAAAAAAATTTTTTAAATAAAAAAGGCTGTTGTTAAGGTTCTGCATAAGGAGAGTCAGTACTTACAGCATATTTTGAAATAAATCAAAACTTCTGTTTTTGCTTAAAGAACCAACTTATTGAAAGGGACTCTAAAGAATGCCGCGCGTATGAATCTACAGGATGTCCCGTAAGTTTCTAAACATAGGATATAATAAACATTTTTTTTATGAAAACCATTTTTAGTTATTTTTATTTGATATTTTACTTTTTATATTTCAGATATCCTCATTATTCGGAAACTTATGGGACACCCTGTATAAAGAAAGAAGAGATGATTATTAAGCAAAGAACATGTTATAAAATTCATCTAAAATCACTGTCTTAAACGAAGGATCTTACAGCAAAACAATCATTTTATTTTATGAACAGTAATCTTTTACAATGCCATATAAAGAAGCATCCACACAGCAAAATAATATACCAATGAATTAATAATTCCATGCGGCGCTAATTAACGTTATCTAATTTATGCATTGACCAGAAAATAAATGAGTGAATTTATAATCATTTCTCCGCAACTAGCCAATTATTGGAAAGGATACATCAAATGTCATTCCTATGCGGGATTCAAAGCAAACATAGTAGTAAAAAAGTGTAAAGATGCTGGAATGACAAAAAAATCTAGGTTAGATTAGAAAAAAGAAACCAACTGTTCGATTAAGTCAGACGCTTTAATAGCTTGCCAGTACAAATAGTTATAAAACTGGTATATCTTTAGGATATAAAACTGGTATAGCTAACTTTTATTCCCAGGATATCGGTAGATCGCATCATACTTCAAGGGGGAAAAGTTTCTCATTGCAGGCCCTGCTCATTGTCTTAAAAACTTGGGTATCTTTGTCCTAAGAGAAGCATGGTCGAAGCCTGGCATTATTCAGAAGGACGTCTTATAATTCTTAAAGCGAATTAAGAGGTTGAAAATTAATGCATAGTATCATCAAGTCTAGACCCAGTATTTCTAAGCGATATCGCAGAATATCACAACAAAGTCATTCTTTACGTTCTATTAATTAAAACGAAAAAAACCACTTCCAAGCAATGTTGTCTTCATCATCAGATGCATGTCCATGATTGTTAAAGGAAACTAGTATGGAAGCGGGTTTTTACCTTTTCTTAATTTGTAAGATCCACAGTTTAGTCAAGTGTTCTATTATTATTTTAAGGTCTTCCTCCATCAAGATAGGCATCCAATCAAACAGCGCGTTCAATCTTGATTTCTTAAGAAAACTATAAGAGTAGACAGAATTCAATCCAACCCATTTACCGATATCTCCATTATATCTTACCTATGATTTTTCATGATTTGTACTATTAAAATAAAGCTTAGAAAACCATCGTCCAAGAACATTATCCCTAAGACACTGCGAAGTGATTCAGGAGATGTGGAAAGCTATTCCTCTCCCTCTTCTTCGGAAAAGTCTTCTCTAGTGGAAAATACGCTGTAGGGATGTTATTAGATATTCTGGACATTATATACGAAATGAACATTATAAGTTTCCCGCGTAGTGAAGAAAGGGTTTTACTTAAATCGTTATTATATCAAGCCTGGCTTTTGTAATTTCATTAACACAAATCTATCAGTGAAATAATAATGTCAATGGTGATTAAATTTTTTTATTATTTTTATCAGTTTTTTTTTTTTTCATTTCATAAAACTTGAACTCACATAAAGATTCTTCACAAAAACGTCCTTGAAACTGAGGAGGACAGATACATTTGCCATCTTCTTCGCAAATTCCACCATTTTGGCAAAGACAATCTAAAGAAATGTTGAAACAAATTTTTGCCATCATTAACAAGTTCCAAAGTTGTTTTATAGATTCTTTTAAAATAGCAATTCAACTTAAAATGCTCAATATAAAATAATTTATTTATAAAATATATGGTTTCAATATTATCAGTGGGATAATCTCAGATTGTAAGAATTGAAATAATGAAAACAAAAAAAAAAAAATTGAAAAATACTGGAGTTCATAATAACAGGAAAAAGATAATAGGAAAAGCAAAGAAGAAGAGTAATATTGAAAAAGATTGTAGTAAAATATATGATCTCTAAAATCGTTTGCATGAAGCGTTAAACAATGTCGATGGGAATTACCGACGATATCGACCAATTTTTTTCTTTCGAAAGATGTACACTCCTCTGGAAAAAAAAAACAACTGATAAGAAAAACGCAGGCAACCTCCTAGAGATTGAAAACGATCACTGTATCGTTGAAATTCATTATGCAAATGACAACATAAACATTTTTAAATGTTGCCACAGGAGACCCTCAACGTAAAATTACTGTTCTTCATTGCTTCTTTTATTGCTTATTTTTCTTAATTATTATGAATTCCACTATTTTATATTGTTTTTATTACACTTTCATGAAAAAAAATTCGAAGCACTCCGAAAAAAATATCTAATCAAATTTGGTATGCAAATTCACTTCTACCAAGCAAATCTTTTCATCTCCATTGTTCTTTTGAATTTTTATCGTCAAATTGTAAAATCAGTTTTACAGTGGGATTTTTCTTAGGTGAATTGAAACTGTATTTAATTCTTGACCTCATTTGTAGAATCAAAACTTGGGACGAAAGGATTTACTATTTTATCGTGAGATAATAAACGTAAGAAGAAGAAAAATATGCAGCAGATACTTCTTCAGTAGGTAAAATGATTTTTTTTATATTAAAGAATTTTTTAAACCAAATGGTTCTGAGTAAATTGCCTATCAATTGAATACAGATATTTTCATTGAGGTATTATATTCCCAGAAAAACGATCATGTACCTCAACCCGAATCTGTTGAATCTATTTTTATAATTTAAACATTGTTAAGCCTCGATATTCATTAACAAAGATTTGAAACGAATTTTGGGGCCGCTTTGGCGTCTGGGGTTGGTCTTGTTTCTCAGTCTTAACAATTGACCTAATAATGTCGTTACAATTGCTCCACGCTCTCGCAGTAACCATTCAAATTCAGATTAATTAATATTTGGAATTGATCTTTAAATCCTTGGAATAGATCGATTTGGACAAAATGCAGAAGGTACAACTTGAACTACGTCTGCGGATGAATAGCCCTTCGTCTATATACTGCAGACAACACCCGTCCAGCTCTACGCAATTTAGCGGAAGAACCATACTGCCTCCTATGGCCTACTATGCGACTCCGCTCACACTCTATTTGCTGGACAAATAGTTAAAGGTGAGGACTTCCAGACATGTTCTACGTGCTTTAGCATATTGAACAGTCTAAACAAACGCTGGTAATTGGTTTTATATGCCCTAGCAGACTCTTTTATACACCTGATGCAAAAACATCTGGTATTCCCTTGCTTCGAAAACGTGTTACTCCACAATCTTGAAAATTTAATCATATGCTAATGATTCTATTTAACTTCTCTCAATGTAAGTCAGCAATGTAACATCACTCCTTCCGGGTGTTCATTTTTCAATTTCCACCAATATACCTATATATATTATCATTATTAGTTTTGAATATTTAAATTTTTCCACGAATTAAACATCAATTGCAAACACTGCTGGCAAACAGATTGAACACAAGTGCTCCCACTAACGCTAACAGAGCGAACCGTCGCATTATTCTGAATCGATTTTAAAATATTTATATAGGATTAACCTTTTGATAAAATATTCACTTTATATAAATAACTGTTCACAAAAAAATGAATATAAATTATTTAAATCTACACTTTGCTTTAGTCCAAAATTTCTGGAGAAAAAAAAGATTTTCGTATTTATTTAATTTTTATAATTTTTGTTGAGGTTATTGATTTAATCAATATTGTGTTTTTTCACTAAGTTGCCTTCAAACCTTCAAATTCAAGAATAAGTTGAAAATTAATTTTCCAAAATATTTTATGTACTTTTAAATGTGCACGGTGATCTGGCGTTTTCACTTCCAAGGTTATGCGAGAAGGTCAGTTACATAATTTGCTTTTAAAGAAATATGCCACAAGAAATACTTGCTTTCAAACCCCAATATGCTGACTCAAAAACAGACATTAATGGTTTAAACACATATGAATGTTTTTCAGACCGCTTTTCCAAAAACCTTTGTCGGAAATTACTTCAGTCAACCACAATATAGATTCAATATACAGATTCAATAAACCAACTGGCCCGGTCAGGGGGGAGGGGGGGGGGGAGGTTTGATAAAAAGCTACGCTGGGTTACGTGAGAGGAGGGGGGTTCGAGCCCGAGATACGTAGTTTTTCATTTATTTTATTTGACAAAGTTAAACAGGGTACAAAATACACAAGAGCATTTTGTCTATTTATTTCCGTAATTAACTCCGTCCATTTGCAGGAAGGACCTGTGATGTCTCAAAAAAAACATAAAAATTTGCATAATTCAATTCATGGCCAATTCAATTCATTGCATAACAATTCAATTCATTGCATAATTAAACAACATGCCAAGAGAATAAGCGGGAGAGGAAAGCGCTGTTGTGAGCTCGACACGCCCAAGCCGATTGTAGCGTGGCAAGATGAAGAAGACGTCGCTCTACATTATGTGATCAAAAATTTAGGGACAACCCTCATAAATCTTGGAAGGTGCCAAATGTCGCATGACAATGACATGTAAATTATTTAAACAACAACACGCACATTCTGGCACATATCTGCTTCGTATTATTAAGAAATGGATCGTTCAAAAGAGCTCAGCGACTTCCAACGTGGACCCATTCGTCAGTCCGTGAGATTCCCACCATTCTACAAATAGGCAATGTGATTGCAAAGTGGAAGATCCAGGGAGCAACAACAGTGCAACCACGAACTGGCAGACAGAGATCGTCGAGTGCTTGCACGTGTAACCCAGAGCAGTCGAAGGTCTTCTGCTTTCTGTGTTGCTAGAACAATCACCATTCGCCGGAACTCCATTCCCTGGATTTTCACGGTTGTGCTGCTGCTCACAAGCCCTTCATCACTGACAACAATTCCAGGCGATATTTAAAATGATGTACAACTCGCAGAAACTGGATCATGGAATAGTGCAAACGTGTCCTATGGACTGATGAATCACGGTATATACTGTGGCAATCAGATGGACGAAGTTGGATTTGGTGGATGCCTGGTGAACGTTTCCTATTTGATGTGTGGTGCCCAATGTGAAGTTTGGAGGAGATGACATCATTGTATAGGGCTCTTTATCCTGGTTCGCACTGTGCCAGCTTATTTCTGTTAAAGGAACGATGAATGCTGTTGCTTATCGAGACATCTTGGACAACTGTGCAATGCCAACATTGTGGGAACCGTTCGGGGATGGGCCTCTTCTGTATCAACATGACAATGCTCCTTGCCGTAAAGCAAGGTCTGTACATGACTGGTTTCATGATGACGGGGTTGAAGAAATGGATTGGCTTGCCTAGACTCCGATCTCAATCCTATTGAACACCTACGAATAGGGTGAATTGGAACGTCGACTACGAGCCAGACCACGCCGTCCTTCATCCGTGGCTGAACTAACCAGTACTCTGAGGCAGGAATGGAACGGAGAGAAATTCCAGATACTTACTACATAAAACTGGTGGAAAGTCTTCCTCGGAGGGTGGAGATTGTCATTACAGCAAAAAGGGGTGCCACCGCTTACTAATTCCTTTCTTCTGAAGCCTGCGAAGCAGAAATGCTGGTGTTTCTAAACTTTTGATCACATAGTGTACCTGAAAGCGGACCTAGGAAACAAAGGATCCCATGGATGTACCCGAGGAAGATGTTTTCCCAGTAATTAGTAATTTACAGGAGTGGCTAGTGTCACCATATGCTGATTCAGAATATTTAAAATTATTAAAAAAAAAGTACATAATGCAAATATCGGTCGTATTCAATATATAACCCAATTTTAAAGATAATTTTGGAAACAGAAAGCATCACAAATCTCTTCTGGAATCAATAGGGGGAAAAAACTACGTTCTAGAGGGGGGGGGGGCGTGTCAAGGCAAAAGAATTTAGGTTACATGGAGGAGGCCAAAATGGAACCACGAGTTTATGAAAGCTCCACAAAGAAATGATGGTTTTTCTTTTCAACCACTCGGCAAACCATCATACTTTCACAGAGACCGTGCGAAAAAGGAGAGTTAATTCTCAGACATGAATAAATTTCCTTCTTCCCCCGTCCAGGAATTATCGCTCGTACTGTCCTTTTTTTGTTAATCATTTATTCCTCTCAGGGCTCAGGCTCTTACGGTTTGACTTTGCCTAGATCAGATTTTATAAAGGCACTGGATAGGACGAAGAGGTGCAATTAAATCCCCCGAACCTTAACCTGATTTAACACCTTTAGAAATTTTACCTATGGAAAACCCTAAAGAATTTTCCATATCGCGGAAAATCGTCTACACTGGTAGCCCTTCGGGAAGAAATTGAAACATGTGCAGAAATTCTGACTGGACACTTGGGGTCAACGTTGCCTAAGCATCAGTTCGCCTTACTGGAAGCTAACTTTGAATGCATTTTGTAATTGTAGACGTCAAAGTTAACTTGTATGTCTGAATACTTTTATATATTTTTGTATATATTTTTTTGGCGAATTCATCTTTATGTTAAGAGGATTTCTATGAGAATTATCGTGATCATCTTGCCTTTAAACCCTAAGTGATTGATGTAAGCTCAAAAGTTTTGATTTCTAATTGAATATTCATGTATATGTGTTCCATGGATGTTTTATGTGGCCGTCGTTAGAGGAGTTAAGCAAGTCTGTAGACAGAAAAAGGAGGTAGAAGTCGTCTAGCGCATAAAATTATCTATACACCTCGAATTTAAGAAATACTTTATAATGTTTGGCAATTTATAAATGTTACTTATAAAGATTACATGAATTACCGTGAAATATCTAATCAATCGATTTAGATTCGTACAAACTTAATTGCATTAGGAACTTAATAGAAACTACTTAATAAATAAACTATATTGCAAACTTAAATGCAGACAAATAATATAGATTGTACCTATTGTACATCTTTTTCCATATTTTGTGGGAGGACATTTAACGCAATCATCACTATCCGCATCACATTCTAAACATTTAGCATAAACGGAACAACGAACTTCTTCAGACATTTCATCGCAGGGTTTGCAAGAGCGTCGCCATCTATGGAAAAAGGTACACCTACAAAGAAATAGAATAAATTAAATAGAATTTAAAGGAAATGTTCTTCGGAGGTTGTTTTTTTTTTACGTCAGACAACCAGAAATTAATAAATTAAAAACGGTAATGTAATTTGCACAACCTAGTTTCGAACCAGGAACATTCAAATAGCCGTGCCGACGCTCTTACAGGGAGAGTTCAATGGTAGTTTTTTTCAGGGGGAAAATCCTGAGATCACGCACTTCCTTCGGAAGGGAAGTAAAGCCGTTGGTCCTGTGTAGTCGTTTGCCGGCTGCACGTTAAAGAACCCTTGCGAGGCAAAATTCGCGGCCCTTATAACGCCGTCCTGAAACGACCATGGCAGTTGAAAAGGACGTTAATACCAAACAAACCAACCAGTCAATGGTAGTTTACTGTCAAGAGTGTCGGGAAGATTACCCAAAGCTCCCAGTTGTGGAAATTTTTTTTTGTCAAAGAGAGACGACCCACAATCGGTACTATTTATCGACGATATTATCAATTTCATTGGCGCGTTTTGTCTTATTTCCAGATCCACGGCTGTTAGTGAGCCCTGTCTGTTGATACGTGTTTGCTCAGTGATACCGTGACAGTAAGTGAAGGAGATACTATTTGAACTGTAATAAAACAGTCCAATCAACAATAATTAAATTGTAATATAACAGTAATATTTGAAAATATATAAAAGTTAGAAGAACATATCGATTCTAACTTCAAGCTGGTTCACATAAATGCGGTTCCAATGAAATGCCGAGGATAGTGTAAAAGTGGATAAAATTTGGCTCTCCGGAATTAAATTATTTCCTTTGGAAAGAAAACAAAGAAAGTAATGGATGATAATCAATAAACAAGCAATTAAAATACGTTGGTCACAATGAACGGGGTCTTTTAAGGTAATTTACTCGAATAGCTTTTCATGGCCCTTTATTGCTTTATTTAATTAACATGCAACTCAAATAGGTTTTGGGTGTAATTAAGGTTTTCTTTGTGTCTAGTTTCGTTTCTGGCATAGGGATATCCGATTTAATTTAATTTGTTTCATTTCATTTCTCGTCTGTATTTTCTTATGATAATTTCTCTGAAGAAATTTATAAGTGAGTTTCTTATAGAGCACTTAGATGTTTTCAACTTACTTAGTGAAAAGATGCAATAATATACGTTGCTATAAACCGATACCTTCTCTAAAATAAACTCTTAGGCTAAACGGGGATATGCTTATTAAATCATTAATTTCCTTTATCGTCTCGCCAGACAACAGTTTCTCAGTGCAATAATCATTCTCCAGTGGTATTACAAAACATACCAAAAAAAACAAAACATTGTTACGTGGAGTGGTTTCGCTCGTAATTACGGGGTTGCTTTTGAAGTAACTGCCGCACATTATCTTTTGAGATTCCGAAGCATTAATTTCCTTAGCTGTAGTAAGCTCATTATCTTCGTATAACCATTATCTGGATTGCAGAGGCAGATTTACACATTACTACGCCCTAGGCACATAATTGTGCGGCCCTTTCTCTCCTCAAAATGAAGTTCATTTATAATTTCAATGGAATCCTTGTTAACGGAGCTTTCGATGCTCTTGCTCCATACTGTGGAGGCGCGGTTGACGTCACGACCAATGAATTTGAATAATAATCATAATATCATTCGACTGCCACGAGAATGAATTTAAGGTCAACAGCGAGCATAGCCCATTTTGAAAAGAAACAGATGATCGAAAAGACTGATTACTCAGAGGGTATTGGGAACTCATACTCAAACTCATACTTAGCGTTCCTCTCAAAGCTGTTAGCCAGGAACGCTGCAGGCATCTTACGAAGATTATTCCTTTAGCACTTTTCGAAGTACAGTACTTTCTCTCGGCTTCTATACAAAATTTCATCCTCCGAACCAGTCGGACATGCATTTTTCCAGTCCTGAGCAGTGAGCTCCAAAATATAGTCGTTATACGTCACTGTCAAAATGAAACCCCCTGAGTTTGCTATTGATTGTGGAGAACAAAATGAGGTCGCAAAGTGCCAAGTCTGCAGAATAGGGGGGGGGGGATCTATCAATATATTGACCCAATTTTCATGGAAAAACTCATTTGTCTTATCGGCGGCATGTGCTCAGGCGTTGTCATGATGCCATGACAAACATCTTGTTCCGGTCTTCGGTCGCTTCTACTTCCATTTTTTCTAAGACTTTTGACACGCAGGATGTCACATCACTCTGCTGTAACCGTCTTTTTATTTTCAAGCAGAACAGTGCACTCATGGCCACCTTCATCTTCCTAGAACTCTGAGAGCGTTTGCATTTCTGTAAGGCCCTTGCCTTTTGAGGAGCCAGTGTTTGGATTGTTTCGGGGTCGTAATGGTAGATCCATGTTTCATGGACATGTTTTGATGCCCCGCTGCTGAGCCTTTAGATCATTTCGTGGCACCACTGCAGTCGGGCTAGTTTCTGCTCTTGAGTCAACCTATCATGATGAAACCTTCCTTGTTCCAGAAGTTCATGCAAGATTGTTTTAACTGCTGATGATCCGATGCCCAGGATAATTCTATGATTGTGGTTCAGGGTTCATTCTGCTGTTGTATCTCCGATTCCATATGTTCTATTCCATGGAGCATAGAATCTCCATCATTGTCAGACCGTCAGGAACATCAATTCCAATGTCGCTTATCCTTTTGCCTGCCTAATACCCAACTTATTTATTAGGTATATCAATTTATACATGCCTTATTTGTATATCAAGTGTAATGGTTCACTATCAGTCAAAGTCCCACGTATTACTTCTCCTATCTTCCTTCACCCCTTTCATCCAAAAGAAGTTTTTTTCAATATATTCATTTTCTTTAGCAACACTCTCCACAACGCAGTTGATTGTTTACAAAACAATACTGGCTGCCATGCCCAACAAAATATCTAAACATATTTAACAACTTCATAATAATATAACAACTTCATAATAAACAATATTATCAACAATTAGCATAACTTGTGGCAATTGAATTTTCAGATGGCACAGCCTCAATCCGGGAATAGGTTCCCGATCATCATTCGCGATCATATACGACACAGCACTGACGTTTTCTGGCGTAACTGCATCAACTGGCCGTCCTCTGCGAAGTTCGTCTTCAGCGACCGTCTTCCCCTCTTAAATTCGCTATACCAGGACAAAACTGTGGCTTTACTCAGAGCTCTGCCAGGAAATGTCTAAGTCTTTGGAATAATAATAGAAAATAATAGCACGCCAAGCCTGCCGCTTCAGTTCCATTGTGTTTTCGCAGTGGCTACGTACAGTGCAACCTTGTACGCCTTCCGTTCACTACAAAGGAAGTGGCAAGCTGTACCGCCATCTACCAACAGAATCAGATGCTAAACTAACTCAAATATCGAAACAAGCAACATGGCGGATTCCCATCGCGTAGTGGAGAAATGGAACGATTTAAACAAGTTTATCTTAGTTTCGAGCAGTAAATATGGGATAGAATGGATATTGTTAACGGCGCCGATCATCTGCAAGTCAAGAAAAGCTACATTTCCTTCAAATTTACTAGATCTGTATATCGGTCACAGCGCGTAAATGTCCCTCCCCCCCCCTCAAGCATTCTCTTCTCCTGTTAACTGAAGTTAGCTCTGAACGCTTCGCTGTCTTCATTTTGACTCTATTGCAATTTATTTCATGTAATAGATGAAGGAGGTTCTTCTGTTTCTGATTTAATTTTAGTGAAAATTAGTCAGGGTCCCTATCAATGTTTTGAGCTGCAGATAACATCCTTGATTTTTTTTTTATTCTAAATAATGGATTTATAATTATTATTATAACTATTCATGTAGTCAAAAGGTAATAGATTCATTATTATTATAAAAATTCTTATTTTTATTATAAATATTCATTTCTTGAATGATAGTTCTTTACAAGTCATTTTATAGTTAAAATTAAGAATGTTACGATTTCTTCAAAATAAAATTTAAAATATTAAAAAATTTAATTTTATTATAATTTTTATTTAGTTTCATACTTCCAAATATAAATGCCAAATAAATTATTATAGGAAAAATAAAAATCAAATAAGTTATTACCAAATCCACTTAATATTCACTAGACGTGTTTGGATTTCCAATAGATGAATTTTACGGTGCGGTTCTTCTTATAGAAAATATTTGCTTATAAACATTTAACAATGATTAATTCAAAGAAACTTATTAAATTTCTATAACTGGGGATGAGAGAAGATAACTCTCGAAAACGTTCTATTAATTATACTTAAGTTTGTTTTATAAATTTTAAATTTCTTTTACTGTGCCATAAAAGTGACTATCATCTTATTACTGAAGCTGTCTTTGGACATTAAAACTGTTGGATTACCAGCTATTCTATTAATTTCTTTGTTTTCACCAGTGGACATCCTGCATTTGATCTATTGTGGACATCCCAATATTAATACGCAAAAGAACAAAGTGTTGCATCCTAAAATTTATGTTGGAAATCCAAAGACGTCCAGTGAATATTAAGTGGGTTTTGTTATAATTTATTTTATTTTTATTTTTACTATAATAATTTATTTAGCATTTATATTTAGAAGTATCAAACAAAATAATAATTATAAAAAAATTAAAAAAAATTTTATATGAAGAAATTGTAAAATTCCTAATTTTAACTGTAAAATGACAAGTAATAACAACTATTATTCAATAAATGAATATTTATAACAAAAATAAGAATTTTTTATAATAATAATGAATCTATTACCTTTTGACCAAATGAATAATTATAATAATTACAAATCCATTACTTAGAATAAAAAAATTAAAAAATCAAGGATGTTAATGTTAATCTGATTCTCAAAACAGTGCTGGAGGCCCTGAATAGTTTTCACTAAAATTACATCAGAAACAGATGAACCTCCTTTATCTATTCTTGATTACATGAAATAAATTGCAGTAGAGTCAAAATGTAGATAGCGAAGCGATTAGAGCTAACTCGAGTTAACAGGAGCGTAGCCTACGACAAGAGAAGAGAATGCTTGAGGGGAGAGGGTATCTACGCGTAGTGACCGATATATAGATCTAGTAAATTTGAAGTAAATGTAGTTTTTTCTTGATTTGCAGATGATCGGCGCAATTAACAATATTCATTCTATCCCATATTAGCTGCTTGAAGCTAAGATAAAATTGTTTAAAACGTTGCAATGGGAATCTGTTTTTTTCCACTAAGCGATGGGAATCTGCCATATTGCTTGTTTCGAAATTTGAGATAGTTTGGAATCTGAATCTGTTAGTAGATGGCGGTACATGTTGTCGCTTCCTTTGTAGTGAACGGAAGGCGTACAAGGTTGCACTGTACGTAGCCACTGCCTTGTGTTTTATGTCTATCTGCCAGCGCACGAGCTTTAGAATTGTGCCACGCGAAAACAATGCAACGTGGCGTGCTCAAATTTTGCACGCGACCATAAGATAGAGTGAAGTACTTGGAGAAAGTAAAACAAATTTGATGGGATGCGTGCAGCGTTCCTGGTTAAAAGCATTTAGAGTGGTCCTCGTAAATTCAGTTTAATAATGAAATAAAATCGAACGGACTTGTCACAGCAAAAACTGGAGCAAGAAAGAAAATGATAATCATGATAATGTACACCCACATTATTACAAATCACCATACATTCCTTTTCCTACCAATCCTGTCTTTTTAAAACATACTCGCTGGTGTCCTTGGGTTCATTCTCGTGGCGGTCGATCTTATACTTCGTTCGGTATTTTTTTTTTAGTTTTTGGCCGAAACTTAATGTAACACCTGTAGAAACACCTGTAGAAACTCCGAAACTTAATGTAAGTGAAAACATCATCAAATTTCCATGTTGATTTTTCGGATAACTAAAATATAGGTATTAATGATTAATGTTATTGTATATTTTAATGTATCTTACAGTTTGACAGGAATCGCAATCATATAACCATTGCTTTCTCCACATTGACATTCTTCATATTTCTGGCCGCACGACCCAAGAATATCGACTCCTCTATTTTCTGCCAACTTAAGGAGTGACAATATCACAACTGTAATATAATATAATAAATTTATTGCTGAAGTTATTTCAGAATATTTAAAAAGCGTTTCCTAAAGAAAGAGTTTAATAATTTTTTATATGTTTCATAAAAAAATAAGAAAATTATCAATCATTTAAAATATAAAGCAAAATAGAACACTTCATAATACAAGAGAGCTTTGCTATAATGGAAATGATAGTTAATTTCTATAGAAATATACTAAAGGTCATGCTATTTAAAAATTTTAAAATGTATTTTAACTTGGAGAGCAAAGTTTTAAACTTTAAATTTATCATACGAGAATTATCGAAATCCATCAAATAAATGTGTAAATGAATTCGGGAGCAAATGAAAATTCATCAAAAATAGCCAACATTTGAACCGTGAAACATTCCTATTTGGGCTGCGATAGCAATATTATGGATTGATGATATTATAAAATTAGGCGGAATAACAGGGTCCATAAAACTAAGTGTACCATTAAAATTTGATCGAATTCCAACAAGAAATTTCTGAGTTACTCATTCAACATCATAACACGTGTTCACTTGTGAGTACTAACCAGCACTTGTTACAATTTTGACTGCGTAACTCGGAAAGTTCTCGCTGGAATT
>JAHWFO010042181.1:4666410-4691646 GCA_023313115.1 Rhysida immarginata | reverse complement strand
CTTTAATCAACAAATAGTAAGTTTCAATCGATAAACAGAAACTATATTATCGATAGCAGTTGCATTTATTAATAATAAACAAAGTTTTCCTAAGGTTTAGAGATGAATAATATCGTCAATTAGCTTTCGCTTTATCCGGGCCATTATGCCAAATTGTTGCACTAAATCCGGTAAACTGCACTAAATCCAGTAGAAAAGGGAAATTAATGTCTTACATTTCAGCTGGGAAGAACGATAAGAAAAACATCCATATCCACGGCGGGATTCGAACCCGCGACCCGACGGATTCGAGAACTGGAAAGCTACGCCCCAGCCCTCTCGGCCACAGGGCCAGCCCTGTTCACTTTAAATATTAACTTGTTTATTTTTTTTAATTTCAAATTCGTAAAACCTAAAATTCTTTGAATTAAATAAATATTTAATATGATTAATTATTAATAATATTATAGATTATAAATTTATTTAATTAAATAAATATTTAATATTTAATATTAAATTTATGAAATTGTATAAGTTAACGAAATACAGATTATATTTTGTTATTGAATGACCTAAAAAAAAAAGAAGTGGTGTAACAATTTAATTTGAGCAGTAGAGTTATCTTTTATTTTTACCATGTTAAATATATTAAAAACGTATTTATCATGTATTAAATGAATTTACAAATGGTAAAATATTACATCATAACACTCTTACTCGAAATGTGGCGTGAATACTTTGAAAAAATGTTCACAAAACAACGTAATCTCCATACTGCCTTTTGTATGCAGAGAAGAACTAAACTCAAAATGGCGTCGCTCAAGACGATTGCGATCAATGACGTATATTAGACTCCGAATCCTATTGTTGTAACTTGAAGCAAATTGGGAAGCTCCATGCCCAGAACTGTCATGGCCGAAAGTGAGTGAAGTTGATGCAAAACACATGGCTAAACATGAGAGTAGCTAATTAATAATTCTTTCACATGCCGATCACAGAGTGATAAGTTTATCTTTTCGTTTACTTTGTATTTGTAGTATTTTATTAAATTTTATAAACAATATTTCGATCATGGTTTCAATTTCAATTTCGTTTCGATTATCTTTCAGTTACGTATTTTCATTTTAGTTATGTATTTCGATTTATTTTTGTGGAAAATGATTCCTGGACCTTGTTCTTGTCTATTTGTACAGTTGTACGCAGTTTAACTTTGAGGAATGGTTTTGAATTAATTATTCCTCGGGCCCAAAATCTTCTAAAACAAAACAGCCAGACAGCTAATTACTCCGCGGCTCACTCCTGCCCAGAACTATCATGGCTCAATTTGCTTCACTTTTTGCCGTTGTTAACAATAGGATTCGGAGTCTATCTTCAATATACGTCATTGATTGCGATACTCTTCCTGTGGCCTTCGAGATATTAGGCCTCCGCATCGGGCTTGAAATTGCGTGCCGATGCAGTTTCAATTTCTGACCGCTAGTTGGCGCTCGTCAGGGATAAACAACTACTTTCTACCTCATCGCTATGCTAATTTATCCGACTTTATCTCGCAAAATTCTGGTTCTCACGACAAAATTAGGTCCAATAAAGAAAACTATCCTGTAGATTTCTTTCATGGAAATGATTTTATAGGGAAATTCTTATTATATGCTCAAATTGACAGTGGATAAAATTCTATAAATATGTGGAAAAAAAACCTCTACCCTCATCCATCACTGCCTGTACTTATGGGAGGTTCTCCTTGTTATAAAAGAACATTATCACTTTAAAACTTTAGTGAAAAATCATTACTTAACTGAATTTCCTTTATTCATTTACATTTATGTATATCTTTATGTAATATTGATGAATTTGTCTTTACACCGGTTTATTGTGTAATTTTCAGCAAGAGCAAATGACGCGATCCTTATGTGGTCTTGTTTTCATTGCACTGAATGAAATTAATGAAACGAAATTATTCCAACATATTTTTAACATTTTTCAAACGTAACGCTTGCACATTTTAATGAAAACGAATTACTATTTTGTGTTGTTGGTTTTTCTTTTGAGTCGAATCTTAATAGAAATCGATCTGCATTTATCATAATGAGCAATATATTCGATGTAAGTGAAAAATCGGTTTAAAATCGGAAATTATTCACACACAAAATATTGAAATAAAATGTTTTATCAAGAACAGATGAAGGGCGGTGGGGAGGGTGGGGGGGTATTCACACACGTTCCTTCATCTGTTCTTGGTTTTATCAATCATTTTAACATAACATACACAATGCTAAACTACTTTTCACCACACATCATGTGGAATGGTCTGCATAAAAACAATCATTGATATGTGGGCCGATTTGAGTCTATTGCGTTCAGACTCAAAAACCGTCTCCTGACGTTGGTTAACCGATTTCGAAAAAAACGATTACCCCGATTCGATATCATCAAGAACAGATGAAGAGGGAGGAGTAATCGTTCGATTACCTACCTTCATCTGTTTTTTGATATCATGCTCTAGACGATTTATCGAACGAGATCGTCTGTACTATTATCGATTTTATTGATACATCCTACAACAGGCTGTTGAATGTACAAAGTACGTTCAACTCAAAAAAACAAAACAACTAAATACCTGTTAATGTAGGTTTCGGGCTGATGACAGCATAAAGCGAAATTGGAATTGGTTCAATAATTTAAAAATGAAGTACTTTTATTAAATGATTACAAGGAAGTTAGCACTAACACTGAATCAGGGGCGTAGTTAAGGGAGGCAAAGGTGTGCAGTACCCGGGCGCAAAGAATTAGCAGTTTAAAAACAACGAAATATCTCAATGAGAGAATACAAAAAATATAAATTACAAATATATATAATCAATGAAAAGCAAAATACAAATTAATAAAAAAACTGCGTTCAAAGTGTTTGTTTCCTCTAAATTCACGAAATAATTTTATCAACGTCTGTAGCTTCCATAGATTAAGCTTAAATCCACCCTTGTTTTATCCCTGATGATCCCCCTCTAGCGTTAAAAAGTTGAACTTCCGCTGGCACGGAAGAAAGCAATGAAATCAGAGGCGATGCGGAGGCCTAATATCAAGGTATAAAGAATAAAGGTAGCGCCGTCCGAGAGAAAAACTGACTGTCGCCCCATCTGGTGTTGGTAATTGGAATATTGCCAACTTCATGACGTCACAAGGTCCAATCTTTAAAATCTATTATGGGGAATATTGCGTTTACACAGCAAAATGCCATCATGCGCGATTCCCACTTGCAATAATACAAAATATAATACAAAAGATAAGAATGTTTCCTTTTTCCGTTTCCCCAAAGATTCAAATTTAATTAAAAAATGGTTAATATCATGCAAATTGGATAAAAATATTTGTATCATAACAGCAGTGATTGCTCCCTTCATCCATTCCTGCTCTAACCATTTCAAAACTGACGTTATGAAAACAATAAATTCGTATATCCTCGTACATAACATTTACAACTAAATCATGGGATATTAAGGATTCTTTAGGTTACGTTAAGATCATCAGTTATAAATTCTGCATCAACTACATATTTACGATACCTAGCTTATGAGCTCTTGCTTGTAGCAGCGCCGGATTTATACTTTTCCTTAGTATAGGCCACTGACTTTCTCCCGCCCCTATTTTCGTGATCACTTGTAAGTAATGTAATGTAAACTAAAACTATTTAGGCCATAAATAATACGTATTTAAGTAGATAAGTAAGTACTGAATAGAATAGTCAAACTAATGAAATCCACCACCCCCTGAAATCTGCCGCCCCTTGGCCGCGGCCTATTGGCAAATCCAGTGCTGCAGCTATAACAGAACAGAAGAACATTCACTTGTTGCACCTCCCCTCCCATTCATCCGTTCTTGCTTGTAGTTATCTAACGAATTAAGACGACGATTATGAAAACAATGAATTAGTATATTCTCTGATTGAATTCGTATATCCTGCTATCTCAGAATCGCAGATTTCATTAGACGTGAGCTTCGATTCATGAGTTAACATAGGCCTAGGTATTTCTTTTCATAATCGTTGTCATCTTTAAAATCGTTAGAGTAAATCAATGCAGTTGTGATACAAATATTTTTATCCAGTTTGCATGATATTAAGCATTTTTTTAATTAAATTTAGATCTTTGGGGAAATGAAAAAAGGAAACATTCTTATCTTTTGTATTATATTTTGTATTATTGCAGGTGGGAATCGCGCATGATGGCATTTTGCTGTGTAAACGCAATATTCCTCATAATAGGTTTCAAAGATTGGACTTTGTGACGTCATGGAGTTGGCAATATTCCGATTACCAACACGAGATGGGGCGACAGTCAGTTTTTCTCTCGGACGGCGCTACCTATATTCTTTATATCTTGCCTAATATCATAGTCTAAGAATGGGTAACTCTAAGAATGAAGGCCATGCTTAGACTATGCTAATATCTCGAAGGCCACGAGTGACTCTACTGGTCAAGGTCTATCAAGGTCTTTTATAGACCTTGCTACTGGTTACTAGAGTTCCTGAGTTTTACTTACAGGGACTCTACTGGTTACCAACTAGTAGCGCTGTGTGCGGCTGCTAATTGAAATCAACGGTCGGCAACTATTTAGCAACTGATTGGCGATTGAAGTTTGTAACTGGTTTCTTTTTAGTCGCTTAGTGTGCGGAGGGCCTAAAACGTATCCTGAAAGTTTGTAGAGACCATTCAGAAACAACCGGTGTGTTTGTGTGTATGTAAGATTATTAACAATTAGGTGAATTTTATAAAATAATTTTCTTGTGAGGATGACAATCTACATTCACGTCGACGTGATAGGAGTAATAATTTTTAACTTACGAAAAATGCTATTGCAGAAAAAAACTGATGAATTTTACACCAGCTTGTTTTCACTTCTGAACTGAGGGTATCTGCATGTGTGCAATTTTTTTATAGCTCCAAATTGCATGTGTGTAATTATTTGCTGTTTCTGAGTCGTACAGTTTAATTTAGATAAGACTGAGCGAAAATTATATGAAGGGGATATTGGGACATCTCTCGATTGAGCAGCTGAAAGTAATTTCGTCTCATTGAACAATTCTTGGGACTCCGAAGTAGTTTCTGTGTAAAAATTGCATTTTTTTTTTTCTGTAATTTTTTCTCTTCTTTACGAAGAAGCATAATTCTCTCTGTATTTTACCAGACTCGATGATGACATTAATTTTGGTCATCAGGAATCCCCCCAACATTTTACGTGCACTGGAACGCTACTTTAAAAATCGCAATAGGTAAATTTTGATGAAAACGGGAGTCTCCAATGAATCATCAAGAACAATGCACGAACTCTGTTAAAGAGTAATCAATATTTTTTTTTTTTTTTTTTTTTTTTTTGCATAGAGCAATCCTTTATAATTATTTTAATCATTAAAATTGAAGTAGTAGTATTTTTAAAATAAATTTTACATGTAAAGACCGTAATATTTTAAATTCTTTAATTTTTTATGGATGTTTCATGCGATTTGGAACGGGGAATGAGGTAGCGTGGGATGAATGGAAAGCCGGGAGCGAGAGCAATGAAATGGCTAAAATAAAATCATAAATCAAATTGGACGATCTACTCATGTTGTTGAAAATACGTCAAAATGCTAGTAGGATCGCAATAAGAGTGATAATTTGTACACTTTCATTAAAAATAAATAAATAAATAAATAAATAAATAAATAAATAAATAAAATAAAAAATAAAAAAAACGCCCCTCCCCCTAGTTTCTCGCAAATTTAATATAGGATCTCGGGATCTCTTTTATGCTACTATATAATCAGTGAAATAAAATAAAAAATATAAAAGCGATTCCGAGATACTACATTATTAACGGCACATTTCAGCGAGTGTGGTGTACACGTTTCAGCACGAAAGTTTTGCAATGTGAATGACTCATGGAACGAAATCAATTATATTTAAAATGCGGAATTCCACTGTACATGCAAAAATAAAATCGCGTGATATAGTTATGAACAATTTCATAAAATCAATCTTTTTCAAAACTGCTACGACTTCACTCCGCTCTTAACTACTGAAGCATTAAAGGGGCATAAAAATCTTTAATATTGTACGCTTTTGACAAGGTCACACAGCCATTCGAGTATCATGACAGTTTTTAATATGGCATGGTTTAGAAAGAGATATTTTTCCATTATATATGACATGAGTGAATTTTCTGGATAAACGACAATTCCTTCAAAATATGTGACAACCAGCAAATGACCGTCGTTCCCATTTGACACACTTTGCGCATCCTCAAAGATGAGCTTGCTATTAATTCAACAATGACATTCCCCGTAAAATTTTCATTTAATTAATATATACAGAATTTCTTTATTATTAAACGGCTTAACTATCAACTTAATCATACAGTGTCAGGTCAATGACTGAAATTCTTCTAACAGGAATGTTTAATAGAAAATATTAAATAAATAAATAAATAAATAAATAAATAAATAAATAAATAAATAAATACTGCATTGCATCTTTTCTTCAGAAAAAAAGCGAAGGTTTATCTCAAATTAAAAGGTTTATCTAACCTTTCTTTTAAAAGAAGCCCTCACTCTTTAATGATAAAATTTAGAATTAAATTCAAACTGATGGAAATTCTTTCTGTTGAAGTTTACTTCCCATCAAAAATATTCGGGACAAAATCGATATTAATTTATTGAGAGTATTCCCCGACCTTTAAAAATTAAGCCAATTTACGAAAATCTCTTGCTATAATACACAATTACCATTCTCATTTTAGAAATTTTAAAACTCTTTAAATTTACCATCCTTTATCAAAGATGTTAAATGTTCTTAATATTTTAAGATAGCAACAAATAAATAAATGGAAAAAAGTACAATATTGCAATCGCAGCAAAAATAAATGCAGATGGCAACAAAGTAAGAAATCGAATTCAGTACTGATGCCTTCACTTAAAAACATCCAATTAGTATCGATCCAGTCATCTGAGTCTCGAATGTCACTGAACAAATGAGATTTTAAGCCATTAAATCATTTCTTTCATGGACAGAACCAGAAGGCTAAATCCCATAAACTAAATAAACACTAAAGAGGCACATGCATTTTATATAACAATGAAAAAAACTTTAATTTCTCTTAGATGTATGAAAGATATTATATACATAATGCCTGTTTGTATCAAACCCCCCGTCTTATGATAACATTAAAATACTTAGTAACACAAATATTGAAGTTAAATGCTGTTTCCCAAAGGCATATTCATATAAGAGCATCTACAATTTTTTTTCGTTTGTATAAGCAATTAAAAACGTATTTGAATAAAGACAATGTACATTTCCAGTTTTCTGAAATAAACAATTCAATTACTTACAATTATGTACATAATAATGTTCAATTCTAAAAGTAACAATAACTGCAAAAGAACAATAACATATTTACAAAAAAAAAAAATAATAATAATAATAAAATAGAACAACAAAAAACAAGAAGCTAATTTTTAGCAAATAGTTATTTATGAAATATTTACAATGATATCAATGTAATAAAAACTATTGAACAGTTTGTTCATGTAATAAAAATGAAACTTTGAGATCAATTTTACATTACTAAATGAAATTGCCGTCTTAACACAAATCTAAATTTCTGTATTCATAAAAACTGAACATATTAGATTATACTAATTATTTTATGAGATGTAAGAGCTAATAATTAAAACCAAGAACAGATGAAGGTAGACCTACCCTCATCTGTTCTTGCTAAAACGTTATGATTATATAAAGTTAGCAACCCTCGATTTTCAATTTATTTATTTTTCAAGGAACACTGAAGAATATTTTGGAGCAGTTTTTTCCTCTTAAAATACAGAATTAAATTTTAAAAAAAATCAAGTAAATACTCAAAGTTTCACCATCAAGTTGATTTATTTTTTAAGTTGAATTTTCCAATAGAAAATAAACAGAATAAAACAACAATTCTACAACATCTATCTTCAACAATCTATACACACGGGCAGTGTTATTATTAAATGTTTTGATATTTAACTGACAAATATGTAATCACAGATTACGTTTATTAATAAACATAATCTGTGTATGTAATCATGGTTTCATAATACTGCTTCAAAGAAGTGCTGTTGAAGTGTTTGCACTTGAGTAAGAGATAAAAAAAGAAAACATAAAACTACAGAGTTATTCACCAATTCTATGCAGATAATCTGGCTGCTTTTTTATTGAGCAAAACTCTTGATAATGAAGTTTAAATTCAAACACCATTGTGGTGTAAAAATTCTAACATATAAGAGTTCTTTAAATTAACAAGATTCATTTAACCTGCTAATCATTCAAGCATATTCAACATTCCCAAATTAAATTTAATTTGAATTACAAATCATCATAAACTTAATCACAATATCCTAAAATTTAAAGTACTTATTAAACAAACAATAAATTTATAAAAATTTAGATTTATTGGAATCCATGGAACTCCTTTGTTAACTTTTCTTTTCCCAAACCGAGTTTAAAACTGAAACGCATAAATTTAATACATTCAACAATATTTGCACATTTAAAAAATCTCAAATGAAATACCGGTACTTGTCCTAACCCAATCTATTTAAAAGCAAATCCAAAACCACCCCAAAACTATCATATTTGCAAATTTCAATTCTGACATACAAAAAAATTAAAATTATTATATATTTTATTGTGCCTTTCTCACACAAAAAATAGCTTTTTATATCTACTTCTCCCAAATCCATTAATCACAAAAAAAAAAAAAAAAAGATGTTCTTTACGAACTTGCAAACAAAACCAATCTTTGCACTAACCAAAATGGTGTTAGATGAACTTAAGAAAAATGTCTGTATGTCAAAAGTAGCATGTAATAATTTGGAAATAATTATCAGATCCCAAATAAGAAAAAATACAAAAACAACAAAAAACATTCAAAGACAGTATCTTGAATTCTATTTCAGAAGGGATAGATAAAAGACTTCATTAAGATCCCTTCCTTATTAATGTTTTGAAAGCAATGTACAATAGAGCAATTATTACCCAATTGTAGAAGTAACATAAAATATCATTTATAAACAAATTTTCAAAGAGAACATAGTAAGAGCCCTTAGGAATCTACATTTTTCAAAACAATGGATGAAAACATCTGTGAAAACTATGTAGTATAAACTATTCCAAAGAAAAATTCTATGACATTCATTTATATCATGACAGTTCCTTCAAATCTTTATAAAATTTAAATTTCTTACAAAAGTACACTCCTGCTATAATTATATGAATGAAAAGCTACTTAACATTCACTATAAGGTTTTGAAACCAGGCAAATGTGTGTTTTTGAGAGGAAAAACAACCTGTAAAAAAATATGATAACTCAAATTTGAAAATGCTTACAGGTTTCAGAATACCTCAAAAGTGATTGCACTATAATAATTTTTAAAAGTACATAATCTTATCTTGCAAATAAATGCAATTTGACATTTCCTTAAAACACAAATGCTCCTTGGTAATGACCTGCATCACTAAAACTGGATAACTGGATTAGAGTAAAAGAATAACTGATAAAAGAATAACTGGATTAGAGATGAGAAGGTCTTACAGGTCATTTAAGTGATATTCTTTATTGCAATGAAAGCAAACTTATAAAAATTAGGTCTTTTTACATCAGTCATGCACTAAACATAGATAAACAGAAAACAAATGGCAAGGGGAAGAGTGTAAAAAAATGTAAGGTACTTTATTTTATTTATCTTATTTCCTTTTATACGCATTTCATTTTCAGTTAGGTATTTGTACTTAATACAATTCTGCAATATTTCAATAAGTCACTAAGTTTATTTTTTGTTTTGTGTTAGTTAGTTTTTGATTATATTTATATTAGACACTAAGATCATGCTAATACTTTCCAATAAAACTCCAGATAACACTGGAAGGAGGTTGGTCCCACTTAACAATAATAGGTGCATAATCAAAAAAACATATTTAGCAATGCTTTAAGTTAAAAGAAGTAGTTTAAGTTATACATTTGGACTTCCTGCATTTCTAATTTTTTAACAGTATATATATTTTAATAATGCAAACAATAAAAGTGGAACAGCAAAAACATCATACCCAGAAAAATATACAATTTAGTCATTCTATTTTTCCCTGATATTTATTTGGATCTATTAAAATCCAAATCTATAGAAATCTTAAAAATGTTGAATGCATTTAGTTTTATAGAGAGTAGAGCACTATATATCAAGTAATCAGGGAAATTAATTTATCTAATGTAGAAAATGCTGTAATTTGCCAACCAATTCTTCTAAATGTTTAATTTTCCATTCCTTATATTGATTATGAAGTTTTTTTTTCTTTTACCTCATAGATAATCAATTTAAACTGGATACAATAAAAATTCACTAATTAAATATGTGTCTTATAATAAAAATAAAAAAAAAGATTATATATATATATGAAATGAAAATTAAAGTTTTATAAAATTTAAAACTCTTCCTAATTTCATTTGTAAAATTATACTTAAAACTTACTGAATATGTCATACAATGCAAAGGACTCTACAAAAACATCAAGTGAAAGATTCTTATATCCAAGGTTATTTCAAATTACAACTTCACTGTTCTTATAATAATAAGAACCCTTGAATGGTAGTACAATTTAATTTATGATTATGGATTAAGAGTTATAGGCTATTTATTAAATTATAGTTTACTGAGAACAACATGGTCCATAACACATAAGAATAATTTTGTTCACGGAGAAAAAAAACAAAACAAAAAAAAAACTAAGAAAAAAACATTTAAGAGGCAAAGAGCTTTAAGCACTAGAAGGAAATTTTTCTTGAGACTGGAAGGGCTCCAAAATGCAAGTGGGCTTGGGGTCTGAAGAGGGTTTAATCCAAGTCCATACAAATCACACAATCACAGCCAGATAAGTATACTTACATTTACATGTACTCTGTAATAAACTAAAATATCACACAGCTGTCTAGAATCCAAAATTAATGCTAAGATTTCATTATTAATTTTTTTTTCTCATACAAAATATATAAACAATCATTTTGATAGTCACCCATCTTAGAATTTAAGGCACTTGCATTTCATGGGAAATTAAAAATACATTCCCAAATGCAATGTATAATTAATACAGCAGCGGTATCTGCAGATGTCATTTAAATGGTGCCTGAAGAGATTCTTTTTAATCTTTAACGAATCTCTCAAGATGAAAATGAGCAATTTTAAAATTTTATCCAAACATTTTACTTGCAGATGGATCATTTGAATTTAAAAGTCTATGGAATTCTTGTTGCTTCATTATTAAACCCTGGAAGAAAAAAATAATTATCAAATTGTATTTTTTGGAGAGTAAACTGAAAAGTTAACACAAGAGAACAATTTATAAAGATAAAATAATGTGCTAAATTGCCCTTAAGCATTAAAAGTAAATTTATAAAATTCAAATTCATTTTATATATTATTAATTACAAAGTAAGTGAAAAAACATCACTGACAAGCTGTGCTTTTAATATCGCTTGAATTCATCGACTGAGATAGACGTCTCAACCATTGTCATGATCAGATATTTATGTAATACAGCTTAGAACAGAAAACGTAAAAAAACATCTGGAAAAAGATGTTGGATTGCTTAAAACAATAATAATAATATGACAAGTAACTTATACACTAATATCCCAGTCTCCATCTCTCTAAAAATCCTCAAACGCCTCCTACGTAATTCTTCTCTCCCTAAACCTGATGCCATCGACCTTTTATCCATCCTGTCTATCATATCCTCACAAAACTACTTTTCCTTTAATAACACGTTCTATTCTCAACCTACTGGATTGGGTATGGGCTTTCCACTTAGCAGTTTCTTATCTGAAGTCTTCCTACAAGACCTCGAACTAACCTTTGTCACCCCCCTCCTTGCTAACTCCACTATCATTTCTTATTTCCGATATGTGGATGACATCCTTATTATTTACGATTCTCGTTCTTCCTCCCCCACTGACATCGCAGACACTTTCAATTCCTTCTCTCCCCATATCCAATTTACCTACGAAACAGAAGTTAACAATTCCACCCCGTACCTTGACATCCTCGTTACTAACAACCTCCAAATTAACCGTTTCTCGTTCTCTGTATTCTGTAAGCCTACCACATCGTCTAATCTAATCCACTGCTCTTCCTCACACCTCCCCGTCCACAAACACGCTTCCCTACGCTTCTTCATTGACCGTGCCCTGAAGTTACCCCTCAGCCCCCCTTCCCGCACCTCCGAACTCCGTATCATCCACACCCTCGCCCGTATGAACGGCTTCTCGTCCTCTACCTTCTCCCGTACCCTCCAAAGACGTAGACGTGCCTTCCTTAACCCGAGTTCCCCCCCCCTCCTGATATAACCCAACGTAAGAAGTGGGTTTCACTATTATACCTCGGCCCCCATTTCTCCCGCCTCTCCAATTTCCTCTCTTCCCTTGGCCTCCAAGTTTCTTTTCGTTCCCCTACCCCTTTTCTTCGTACCTTGCGCCCATCTACCCTAACTGCATCTGACGATTTCGCCCGATCCGGAGTTTATCGCTTGAACTGCGCCTTCTGCGATAAATTTTACATAGGCTTATCGACCCGTAACTTCAAAATACGTTTCAAGGAACACGTCAACTCCTACGAGAAACAAGATCGCAATTCCCACTATGCCAACCATCTTACCGATTCCGGACATACTTTGAAAACCTAAGATGAAGTGATGTCCATCTTACACAAATGCAACGACCCATTCAAGACTGCGACCCTCGAGTCAATAGAAATATTTAAAGCCAAGAGATCTACTCCTGGCCTCCTCCTCAATTGCCAAACGGATTTTGATGTCTATGCCATACTTAACTCTGTCTCCGACCTTGTATAATTTATTTATTTTCAGATATTTTTATATAATTTTACTTTCATTCTCTTTTGTAAATCTTCTTGTCTTCTGACAAAAAGATATGCGCTCTCTATTCGGTCCGCGATTTGTTTGCTTTCCTCTTTTATCATTTTGTTTTGTTTCCTATAATAATTTTTGTTATTGGTTTCATTAGTATTTTCTGTTCTCGGTTTCATATAGTAATTTCTGTTATTGGTTTTCCTATTTTCTTGATTGGTTCACTTTCTATTTCCATCCTCCAATCTCTTTGCATACTATATGTACCTTGCTTCTGTATATAAGGCCTGCGAGCCTCTTGTTGTGTTATCCTTGATAAAGCCGGGAATAAAAGGCGAAACTAGTTGGAATCTCTGTCGTCCCTATATTATACTGTAAAGTTACTACCAATTTCGTTTCAAATGATCAAATTAGGTTTCGAGTAGTCTGTACAGAAATGCAATCGGACATAAATATATGTGGAAAAAATGTGATGAAAGAGAAACTGTAAGAGCTAGAGCCGTACCCAGAATTTTATTTACAAAGTGGAAAATTTCGGGGGAGCCCGAGCTGCCAAGCTGTAACAGTAAGTCCATATGGACTTCCTTGAAGTCATAAGTTAGCTCAACTGGCAGAACAGGCCCCTGACATGCAAACTGGGACTCATCCTTATCCCTAAACCAAAGTATTTGTATCTTGACTTACGACTTACCTTTCTAATAGCTGAAAGTTGAAGCAATATACGATTTTTATCTGACTTGATAGCATTTGAATTGATTTCAGGGGTTGTTTCCCTATCAAGTGTCACAGAACTTCTTAAGTATGGAATATAATTAAAATCCAATGAATCCCTAAATAAAATAGACATAGAAAAAGAAATACATTTCTCTTCTTCAGATTTAAATTAGCCTATATCAACAGAAATTTATTAATAATAATAAAAGTAATTATTATTATTCCTACATGCTGACATTAATGCTTCCACAAACATGTCATTTTTTCCCTTCTTTTCATTTGAGCAACTTGGGACTTGGCTTCCGAACTTGATCAGAATTTGGTTTACGAAATCCATAATAATATTAATAACAACAATAGACAAAGGGCATCAAATGAAAACAATAGGTCGGTAATTCCTGCCATTGGCAACACACTTCCCCTAGTGTGTCTCAAGTTGTCAGATATCTGTGACTTGAAGCCCATCAACTAGGACAAAGCAAATTTTACACATACGTATATTTGGCTTCTGGTCCAACACAAAGCACTACCCTTTAAGCTCTTTTTTTTTTTTTTTTTTTTTTGGGCTAAAAAGATCAAAATTGCATGGGGATAGGTTGACTGTATGGTGCATGTTGTAAAATCCTCATATTTGAAGCATGCCAGGATATCGATGGTTTTTATCATGATAGGTGGTCTGAATCATAATAAATAGGATGACCTAAGAGACAGAAAGCCCTGCTATTGATCTTGATCTGCCATCGCAGGATATCCAGAGTCAGCATATAGCTGTCAAAATTAATTGTGTGGCACAGGAGGAACAAACTCATTCAGAAGTGTGTGTCAGTGATTAAAGAAGATGGTCAAAATGACTTTAATTGCTCTTGGCTGCATTGAATGCACACACTAACTTTTAACTCACTCAGACAGTTCTCCCCACATATAGTATTTGGTAATGATTTTAGACTACCAACTGTTTCTGCTGTCAAAACCCAAATGACTGCTCATTCTTCTTACTTACATGTCCATTTCGCACGCTTGAAGCATTCACTGCTGCCCAGGTCAACAACAATGGTAATTCTGCCAATTGTTGTGCACAATCATCCTGTTTTCACAGCACTGTTCCTGTCCCCTGTTACAAGCTTCGTATAGTTTACATTTGACTGAATTTTATACATATATAAATTAGAATGTACTAAATTACTATAGTTAAAGTCACAATACAGGGTGTCTGAGAGCTCTTGCCCCAACTTAACTGGGAGGTAGAGGGGATGTATATGAACACATTTTGCCAATGGCACATTGAAAGATCACCTTGTAGGCCACAAATGAAGAGACATGGTATCTAATTAATTTTATTTATCATGTAGCTTACAGCAAAAGTTATGACAGTATACGTTCAAAATAATCTCAATACAGGGCTCACATCGCTGTAATATCGAACTGTTCAAGCCTTTGAAGATTCCAGTCATCTCCTAAACTTGTTGCATCAGCTGCCACATGCCCCAAAGATCATCCACCCAGTCCATAGGGGTTTCATACACCACATTCTTCATAAGGCCCCACAGGAAGAAGTCCATGCATGTGAGGTCAGGTGATCTTGGTGGCCAGTTAATGGGACCTCCACAACCAATCCATCTATTTGAAATTTGAGATCTGATAATCACGAAATCGAGAGTGAAATGTGGAGGTGCATCATCATAACACATAAGAATAATTTTGCCTGTGAATCACCAAATGTATGCCCTTCAAAATCTCTTTTTTTTCATGGATGATAAGCTTTGTTTAGTCAAAATGGTTTTTACTTTCAATGCGCCATTGCTGGACACAAGAGTCATTTCCGACTATGGGTTTACTGGCAAAAAGTATTAAATACAAATCCCCTCTATCTGTATACTTTCCCTCAATATGTATTTTGGAAATAAGAAAATAATTTTTTTCTGAATTATAAATAAGAATTTAATGCTCCAGTTGTGGAACACTTGATAAAATTTTATTTTCTGAACTACAGCTAAAATTGTTGAAAAAGATAAATTGGTTAAATGCTTATAGATAGATTTGCATTGCTTTAATTTCTATCAGGATATATTAATTAAGGAAGAGATTTTAATGTTGAATTGATATTCTGGCGGTCTCCTTTTTAATGAAAATTAATTAAAATAAATAAGGAAATATAAGATCGTACAAATGAAAATGAAAATTTGTGTGGGAAAAGAAAAAGACGACGTGTAGGATCATAAGTTTTTGTTTTCAACAATTGCAAAACCCACATGCAAATTGAACAATAGGTTTGCAAGTGTTGCACAATGTGAGAAAAAACGATAGCTCGCGCTTCGAAGCACTGTGAGTGATCGCTTCGTCCAAACAACAAAATGGAATCAACGAAACAGGAACAGAGAGCAGTAATTCGTTTTTTGACACATGAATGAGTTTCAGTTTCTGAAATTCATCATATGCAGAACGTCTATGGAAATGACTGCCTAACCTTCACTCGTGTTTGGGTATGGAGCAAGAGGTTTTTGGAGGGACGGTTTTCTCAACAAAAATAATGGCCAACCACACTTAGCATGCCTTCCCTGAATTGTCTTCATGTATCAATACTCTGCCTTGGCCATCCAGATTAATATATTTCTCCTATATTCAGCACATTTGGATGGTGATGGGGTGTCGCCTGTGATCAACCCAGAATGTATTGGTCCACCAAGTAGAGACCATTAGCAAGAGTCCCTCTGAATACTTCTTACATCAGGTTTGTATCCAGACAGGATGAATCATGGTCGAAAAAAAAGGTTAGTCAGAATGGGCCAGGAGGAAACAAGTGATCTTAACTTGTAATGCCACATTCTATTCAGAAGCGAGGCGAGGTCAGCAAGAACCCATTATCTGCTGATTGCAAAAAGAAAAAGGATTTGACCAATCTAGAACGTTGAAGAATTGGCCCACCAATCAAAAGATATCCCCCACTGAATCCATATCACATCAGATAACAGCTTGTATCCAGACTGAGGTGGTCCAACAACATACCGACTTGCTTACTTTGTGTAGTGCTTTCTATCTAATAAATCATCTAATTATTCATATCATATCAGGGCATATCTTTATATAAGCTTTTTTTTGTTATTTTTAGTTATAGAAACCCTATGTATAGTCAGCCCATTAATTTTGTTATACCCTGTAGAATGATGGATTTTTTAATATTACTTTATATTTTTATGTCATTGTTAACCCATAATCAAGTTACTGGAACAGTCTGAGTGCAATTAATTGATACATTTTTTCTTTGATGGGACTTAAGGTAATTTAAAGTTTTACTATTCAAATATTTATTTAAATCAAATACTGAAATTTTATTACTGTATGCAAACTCTTACTGAATATGCAAACTTTTTTTCATCAATAAAAAATACATCTAAAATAGTAATAAAAAAAAAAAAAAAATTATTACCTTAAAGTATTCATTGTTTCATTATTTCGCTCCTTAGGAAGAATTTCTCCAGTTACATTTTTTGTGTATGTTTCATTAAAGTTTGGTTCAAAGGTATCTGAAATTATTCTTTCAATAGGAGTTTTCCTAGTGTCTTCACTTCCTTTTAACAAGCGAATGTTCTCTAAGCTATGTGTAGAATTTTTTGTGGCTTGTAAATTAGGAGAACCAGTTCTTAGATCTGAACTAGAATTCCATGAAGATAAATTTAGTCCACCCCGTAGCTGAGGTGCAGAGGGCACAATCTCACGACCATGATTAGAGTCATTTCGGCCGTCAGGCGTCAGCATGGATAACGAATTTGAGGACTGAGATCGTGAGTTACGCCTGGCAGGTAATTGATGTGCTTGTGTATAAAAATTTGGTATTTCATCAATACTAGGACTTGCCCACTGACGCCTCTGTTTTCGCACTATATTATCACCATTATTTTCATCAACAAATGGACTCTCAACAGATATAGGATAAGGATAATGATCAGAATCCCTGCAAGTAAATAACACCTTATTGAACGAAGTTTTACCAATTAGCTAAATGATTTCGAATAGCAGAAGAATTGTTTATACTGTACCTGGTAGAAGGGCGAATTTTTGGAGAATTAGTTTCCCTCGCTAAAAGATGTCTTTGAAGTTTGGCACTACTTCTTGTTCTTCCAATTTGAGGTTGATTATTTTGAATAGCAGCTTCATACTCTAATCGTTTCTGGCGCATTTCTTGTAAATGTCTTCTTTGACAATAATTAAGATCTTTCTCGGATTGCTTTTTATATGCTTTATCACTCTGATGTACTCCCCATTTAGGACGCTCAATACCTTTATCATCATCTTTCTTAGGATTTTTTTCAGGTTTAGAAGATTTTTTATTATTTTCAACTCTATTGGTAATAATCCAAAAAAAAAAAAGTTCATAAAATTTCTCTATTATAGAGTACAAATGAATTATTAAAACAATTTTCTAGCTTGTTAATTAAAACAACAAACTTTTTCATTGAGTCTTTGGAAATTTTATTGTCAACATCCGTCGCAGCATCTTTTTTCCGAGGAAATGATGGATCTATCATACAACCAAAATTATTTTCTCTGTTAAAAACTGCTAATAAAACATATTTTTGATTATAGAAAATAAACTGAATGTATATATTTTCCATTACCTGTTTGAGTCGCACAATCACGTGGAGGATAAACAATGCCTGGTTCTGAATCTCGGTATTTAGTAGGTGTCAATACCCTATTCTCAATATATGGAGATGTTTTTATACATGGAATCTTATCTTTATTCAATATTTCTGCTTGTGAAATTTCATCAGGTGCTGATATTTGTGATGCTAGAATTAAAGAAATTTTTCAATATGCTATGAAACTTATAAAATAGTAATCACAATTTGAAGGATTTCATGACTTACTCTGTATAAATGTATGTACAGGGTCGGACAGAAACAATTAGATGATTCAAATATGGTGTCACACAAATATCTTTGTAGGTGTTGCGGTGAAACATACACTGCTGAGTAAAGCCTTTAGTCATCATGCAGCGTTAGTCACACACAAAATGAAATTTAATGGTAGTCATCCAAAGAATGTTTCAGCAACATGTCATCTCTTTAAAACGCAAACTAAATTCCGCTTCTCCACAAATATTTTTATTCTCTATGAATATGCATATTTTGACTAGTAGGTAGTCATCTTTCAGCATTTGTATTCATGGAGAATATAAATCTTTGTGGAGAAGCGACTCTAGTTTGTGTTTTAAGAACTTTGGCATACACAGTACTTATGGTAATTTGTTATTTTTTCTATATTAAGGTCATCTCTTGTTTCAGAGATGTTAAATGGTCTTCACGCTCACCAGATTTATCAGCATGCAATTTTTTCAGATGGGGCTATAACGTCTACGCCCATCGATCTCACACTCTACAGGAACTGAAAGATTACCCCCGAGAGGAAATTCATGCATTTGCTAAGGAATGTCATGGTTAACGTCAGTAAACTTGCAGAGCTCAACTGAGTGATGTTATCTTCAAAAAGTAACTTGAAAACAAAATGCTTTTCGATGTTTTTTACAATTGTTTACCTAGTTATTATTTAGCTTTCAAGTTTTCATTTCAAGTTATTAATAGTCTAATTGTTTTGTGTCCCAACCCTTGTATGGATAACAATTTTGTAACTTTATGAAACTATTCTAAGTTGATTTTATCCGAATACCTTTTTCAGACAGCAGTGATTATCACGATAAGAGGTGGGGCTTCAGCAGAAACTAGGTCAAAAACACAATGATCAAGGGACAACATCGAGATGCAGTCATCGCCTTTCTAGAACAGGATATACTCTGATCATCGCGTTTCTTGAGCCCTGATTGGTTGCTGAAGGTCATGAGCCAGCTCGATCGGATACTGCTCTTACCTCAGAGATTAGGAGCAACAATATTGCTTAAAATTAATCAGTTGCCTCCTTAATGTGCTCGTCTCCTCAAACGAAACTAAATTTGGCTTCAATGACAAAAAGCTGCTGTTGAAGTGACTACTGTTGAAAATATATGTAACAAAATGTCATAAAAGCAGCTCGCTTTTTCTTCTGCCATTCGTCAGCAAAAGACAATTGTGTCATTGACCTCATTCTTGTGCGATAATGTGTGACCGCATGGAAAAAATTTCATTGCGATATGTCGCCACATCGTTATAGAGAACGTGATAATCACTACTGTCTGAACAAGATACTGTCTAATGAAGTAATAATTTATTTATTTATTTTTTTTACAAATAAGTTTATTATTTTCAACAATCAACTGAATGAATGGTCAACTTTATGAATAATAAACAGTAAATGGATGAATATCAATAGTAATGATGTGCTTTTATTAAGATAACAAACCTGGATCATTTTCATGGGGAGTATCACATGTAATTTCTAAAGTGCTCTGCTTAACTTCAGAATTAGCTTCTGTTTTTTCAATATTTTTGCTTTGATTCACTTCATGCATTTTCTTGTTCTTTTAAATCATAAAAAGTTAATTTTCTTAACAACGCCATTTTTTTTAATACATTCATTGTAAAATAAGATTCAATCTAGAAAGAATAAAAACAATTGCAAAATACATACCCCATTCAACCGTTCTTCTTCTAAAAGTTTTTGCTGGGCTAGCAATTCACATTCTTTAGCAATCCTTTGTTCTTCTTTCAACTCCTCCAAACGCCTACGTTCTTTTTCTTCTAGCTTACGCTGTTGTTTTTCTTCTACTTGAGCTTGTATTGCAAGCTGTCAAAAATACAAAGAAAAGTCAATTCTTATGAGATAAAGTTCTTTAAGTCTACAAATTTACTTATTAACAGGCTTTTATGAAAAAATTATTACTGTTTTGTTATAAAGGAAGTACCAAATTTCAGTTTTCTAAGCCATGGATAGGTATAAGAATTCCGTGATATATAAAAATCACTCCAGAAAACAAGAAACTATAATGAATAGCTCGCGGCTTATTGGTATTATCGAGGTATACCCAACCTTCACTTAGTGACCAGCAATTGCCATCAGTCCAATTTGTAAATTTTTCTCGAGTTGGTAAAGCGTGCAGACAACACTTGACACAGTACGAGATTGGTGAATAACTTGCTTCGAAGAATTCTGATGAGAAATGAAATATGGCTACATTCTGAACCTGAGACAAAGAGGCAATCAATGGAATGGCATCATGTGAACTTGTCCAAGAAAAAAAAAAAAAGAGGTATATACAACCCCCCCCCCCATCCCTCATCAAGAAAGTCATGGACGCAGTCTTTTCGATTTAGAAGAAATTCTGCTTGTGAACATCATGCAACCACTTCAAGCTTCATTGAGTGAAGTTTGGTCACATAGGCAGAAGGAGAATGTTTTACTGTTGCAAGAAAACACTCAGTCACACGTCAGTTAAAAAACCAACACGAGATGACCAAACTTAGCTGGACAACATTGTAAAACCTGCCTTACAGTCCTGATCTAGTACCTGCTGATTACTATCCCTTTGGTAGACTGAAAGAACATCTTTGTGAAAGGAGTTTGAAGATGATGTCTCCCTTGGGACAGCTCCCAAACGGTGTGCCAGTCCAGAGTTTTACCCTGCAGGCATTCAGGCTCTGGTTCCAAGGTGAGGAAATGTAGTTGAAAGGAATTAGAGATTGCGTGGAGAAGGCACATTTCATTCATAAAAATTGTCTCAATACATTGTAAAATAACAAAGGTGTAGAATAAAATTTGAATATAAAAAATTCCATGCATTATTTTGACCTATGCAAACACCCGTATTTACATGAATATAACACAACCTCGAATCTAGCAAGACCCTTTTTTGGAAGGAATTTTTGGAAAAATGTTTCTCCAAGGGAGAAAGAAAAAAAAAAAAAAAAAAAAAAAAGCCTTTTTTTTGGAGAAAGATTTTCATAATTTTATTTACTATATAATAATATTAATTAGATTAATTATTTGCATTATTTATCTTATTTATTTACATCTTTCTCCATTTGAACTATCAAGTTCATCTTCACTATCTGTAGTACATGTTGTTACATTGTTGTCTTCCCAAAAATATCATCCCCACAGCCATGCAATTTCATCAAAGAACAGCATTTCTTGAATCCTTTTAATATAGAATCACTAATCATTTTTTTCCTAAAAACCTAAAATCCATTATTCAATTTGTGACAGTAATGGCTTATTTTATTTTGCCAGATGGTGTCATGGAATGGTCTTCAAGCATTAACCAGATCTTGTATTCTTGCTCCAAATTATCTTTCAACAGGTTGTTTACAACCACATCTAAAACCTGTAATTGTGAGGTCATGCAACTTGAAATGACATCACGATCAGTGTTGGCATCTAAAACAAGCTGTCAATGCTCAACATTTTAAATCGTTTAAAAAAATGATTTTTTTTTTCATATGTGCGAATCTTTATTTGCTATTCACTAGCTTTAATGTAATGTTCATTAACTTGGGTGAAACCGAACCTCTAATTCTCTGGCGTGCAAGGGTTTTTTTTTTCCTTCTCAAATATGTGAATCTAATACGACACCAATTTTTTTGCCTGCCCCATATTCAGGGAGGGGAAAAAAAATAAATTAATCTTTATTAAGATTACAACAGATCGAATTATACTCCTTAAAACTTCCAATATGCAAACAAATTCACAATTAGAAACCACCCATGGCTTTACCATTTCAATTTTTTTTTTTTTTTTTTTTTTTTATTTTTAAATAATACAATTGATCACGGAACTTTTTCGTTGTGGGAGATGAGATGAGTTTCCAAACCGCCAATTGCATCTTGGTTTCGGTCGTGAAATGGTGGACCCATGATTCATCGCCTGTGATGATTCGATCCAAAAAATCCTGACCCTTCTCCTTCAAAAAAATCATTATTCAGCCTAACATGAATTTGAATTGGATGTCCAGTAGATCCCTATTATTATTATTATTTTTATTACTGCAAAAAGTATTTACTTGTTGTTCTTTTTGTTTTTGACGTTTCTTTTCCATTTCAATCTTTGCATCTAGATCCAAAGGTATATTGGCTCCTCTGAAGTATGACCTAATTATTATAAAGAACAAAGAAAAACCACTTATTAATATTATGACAAATCCTTTGACATCGATAACTAATATCAAACTAGAATAACTGGAACATAGCCAATAAAGCATTACCAATATTTTTTCATTACCAATAGGCTCTAATTATTTTTTAAAAAAATTGTTTTCAGAGGTCCTGATACAAAAGAATACAAGGTGTGGCAATTAAATACCTGGAGTAATGTAAATGCAGTGCTTCCTCTATATAACATGACTCTACATAACGCCAAGTCCAAAGATGATGTTTTTTTTCCAGAAAATAAAAACTGCAGAACTCATTCAATCTGCAGTTTTTATATTCCAGAAAAAAACTTCGTTATATGGACTTGCCATTATAAATTTGGCGTTGTGTAGAGTGTCATTATATAGAGGGAGCACTGTTCTAACATACAAGAAGCCCAAATTAAAATTCTGTTTTAATATAATTCAAAGTAATCTCCACCGGACACAATACACTTTGAGCGTGTATATGCAAGTTTGTAAAACAGCTTTTAAAGTCCTCGGATGGAATCCCCTTAATTTCCAATGTCACGTTTTCTCAATGTTGGAAACTCATTGAAATCGGGAACCTTTCATAGCGTTTTTCATCTATGGGAACAATAAAAAGTCTGGAGGGGCCAAATCCGGAGAATAGGGCAGGTGGTTGAGCTTTTTCATGCTGAGGCCAGAAATCACTTCACACTTATCGTGAAGAAGAACCTGTAACTCTGGCCTCACACTGGAAATTCTTTGCACTAGATAACCCAAAACAGCTTCATACATGTTCCTTATTCATAGTCTGGCCAGGGAAACAAATTCATGATGAATGAGGCCTTTACTGTAGAAAAAAGCAATCAACATTACCTTCACTTTTGATTTGTGAAAACTAATTTTTTTTTAACTTAGTGTACTTTTTTGTTCGGGATAGGGCATACTGCCCATAGACAGTTTACAACATGGTGTACTTCCATAGCCTTTTCACCCAACTTTAGGCAGAATTTAATCCAAGCCCGTTGATCCATACTTTTTTACTCAACGATACTTGTTTGCATGCATCACTATAATGCATGTCTGAACAAGAAACCTTTATTCTATTATACATAAAAATAAATACATGCACCTGCAGTGCAATAGCTGACTCATACAAACCAAGTGTTGATATGTTGAATTTTTCTATACATTTTACGCAGCAACCTCTGTTCAGGTATTTAATTGCCATACCATAAAACAGGCCTCAAACTAAATCTTGGAGGAACAGGATCCTTCTATTTGAGATGTACATATAATGACTTTTTTATTTTTTTTATTTTTTACCAAACCTCTCTATTCTCATTGAATGCAAGTTAATGATTTTTTTTAAAATTAAAAATTACCATGTAACTTTATATTTATAAGCATACAATTTTACTCACTTTTGATTTGTCGTATCATCTAGTTCTGAAGTGGAAGAAACATCTGTTCCATTCTCATTAACAGTTGGAAGAGTTGGAGAATAATGAGCAGGTGAAGTGGAAGGAGTTTTATTAACAATAGCCACAACTTGTTGTTTTGAAGGATTTCCCACAGTTTGAGAACCATTCTCTATAGGAACATACTGATACGAATCCTGTTCCATCAGTTTTCGTATACGTTGTTCTTCCCTTTGTCGATCTAGGGACATTAAAAAATATTACATTTATTTATTAGATAATAAACTTCTCTTCGAGTAGACAGGTTGTATGTAAGATTCACTAATACTAACCTAATTCTTCTAACCATTTTCTTTTTTCTTCTTCTTTGGCCAATAAATATGACACATCACTATTCAACCCAACTTGCTGCAAAAGTAAAATAAAATAAAAACAATTAAAAAAAATTTATTTTCATTTTTAAAAATAATAATTTTATTATTAAATATTATGATAAAAGTAATAACGCTTCAAAATTTGGCAAATATATTAAGAGTGGAAAAGAAAGAAAAATTTCTGCAAACTGGATCAGTGGCAAAAATAACAAGGCAGGCTATATTTTTTTTTTTTTTTTTTTTTTTTTTGTTTTTTTTTTTTTACCCCAAATCCAATGGAACTTCGCAGAGCAGGTGGAACTGGTTTTTTAGAAGAAGGTGCTGTTAATGGCAAAGGAGGAAGAACTGTTCTCATGTTGTCACTGCTGGGTTTTGTAGACTGGCATGGGTTAGTATTTGGCTAGGATAAAAAAAAAAAAAAAGAAAGAAAGAATCCCATAACAAATTAAATGCAAGAAAATATTTGTGATTTTTCTTTGGTGTTATTTGTTTTATAAATTATTTGTTATTCTAACCAAAGCAGTGATTCACAAAAACAATAGAATAGATAAAGATTTCAAGAATAGGATATTAATATTTTCTTTAACTAGTAAAATATTATTTCAGAAATACCCTTCTCTGTGAATTCCATTCAGGTATGTTTTTTCTACTCATTGATATTGGTGCGCCACTACCAGGTTTTCCCCATGGATTCCAGTCAACTTCTTGCATTTGAGCTGCAAAGACAATAGAGATTTTAAGTTAATTCAAGTAAAATAAATGTAGACACTCAATGCTTCATCTATTGCAAATGTAGAAATTTGGGGGGGG
>JAHWFO010042181.1:4653400-4666310 GCA_023313115.1 Rhysida immarginata | reverse complement strand
GTTTTAGTTTTCTCTAAATAATTTGAGTTTTGCTGCTTCTGCTAAATCTGTTTTTTATTCTTCTGATGCTTATACAAAACATGAGTTCTGATAAATTACTAAAACAGTTGAACTTCAAACTTTATCAAACTTCAGTTTAGTGAAATTTTTTCCTTAATCCTGCCCACAGCCTTCTATTTTAACATAAAAATGACTTCACTTTAACAAATGTAGTTAGTTAGTCCTGCTAACATTGGCAATACTTCAGTTAAATGAATTTGCCAAAATTTGAGGCCTATGACGATGTCCATAGTATGTTTTGTGGAAGTTGCATTACTTTTTACTGTGTATGCATTTAATAACAAGAAATCAAAAAAGTTATATAGGACATTATGTTTTGAGTAAAATGTAATTTAACTAAAATTTTGAACCACATTTGAGAATTCAGGAGATCAAGTGTTAGCATTAAAAACATGGAGAAAAAATAAATTTTGTAAACGTAAACTTTAAAGAAACAAGTGATGAACACATGAAAAGCCTCATGAATAGAAGCATAAATGAACATAAATAATCGGCTCCATCATGTTGGACTGTACGCCAGTGATATGGTATGGTGTAAGAAGGTGGATTGATGAGCATCATCATTGGACCGGTGATGAGTGGTCAACTGGCCTCTTCTCTGATGAGTCAAGATTCAGTCTGTAGCCTGACAACCACCGTGTCCTGATCTAACGTGAATGATAAACATGGGAGAATCCAGGTTTCGTGCGGGAAAGGGACTCCTCAGAATTGGTGGCTGTACTGACCTACAGGTTGCTGACTGCTCTCAGATATCGAGATGAGATCCTGCAGCCTATACTGTTACCCTAAGCTGGAGCAGTTGTAAACAACTTTCTTTTCATGGATGATAATGCAAGGCCCAACCGTGAGCATCTCATCAACAACATGCTTCAGGAAGCAGGAATCGAATGCATAAATGGCCTTTATGTTCTCCAGAGCTAATCCTATTGAACATGATTGGGATGGATTGGGAAACCATCCAATGCCTCCCACATTATTTCTTGACCTGGAAGTTGTCCTGGAGCAAGAGTGGCAGAGGATCCCACAAGAACTGCTGGGCAATCTGATTTTGCCTCATGATGATCAGTGTGTTTTGGCAGTCAAGGGTGACCATATGCCCTATCAAACAGTTTATGTATGGTAATATCCTCCAGTTTGGCTTGTTTCTGTTCAACTCCCAACAATACATCACTTACTATCAATCACGATAATCGAGTTTGCATCTCATTTGCATACTCGGACAACTTTCTTTGATTTGTCATTTGCTTTTCTGATGTTCTTGGTTAGTAAACAAATTTTTTTTTATCGCTTCATATTCATTTAGAAATCTCTCAATTTTTGTGAGCAGTGTATAATCGGTGAATTGGATGCAGAGTTATTTTAGCAATGGTTGCATTTGGTAATTAAACAATAATCTACGATTAATAATGAAACCTAAAGTTTAATTATCATATGGCAAATCGTCTGTTCTCTTTTATCAAAATTTTCCCTGCTATTCATCCTGATTATTTTAATCATAATTCAATTCTAAGAGTTTCCCATGACCAATTTCATAATCTGTAACGAATGCAAACATCCATGCCTAAGACGGGATTCAAGCCTGTGAACAGACAAACTTGAGAATATGTAACGCCTATGCCCAACTGTTTGGTTACTGGCTGATATACTATGAGGCTCATTCAGAAAATAGATTTGTCCATCGCATTGCACTTCTTTGCGAATGAGGAACAGCTATACAGATACAGTGTTCTCCCCAGAAAATTTTATCAGGTGGATGGAAAGATAAAATAGCCAGGTGGTGCACCCCTTTAAAAGGGCTTGGGGAGAACCCTGAGATGGATAAGTGGAGAAGATACTGAATTCAACCAAATGCTTGGCATACATTAAGTGCCTAAATGTCCAGGAATGTTTAACATGCAAACATAGCCTAATCTATGTGGAAATAAAATAACGGGGGAAATCTCTTAATCTCTTCTAACATCTTAACCAAACATTCACACATTATCTTGTCTCATCTTAACCTACCTACTGTAAGTGAAGCTAAGAGTTCTATTATTTTATTTGTATGTTATCCATAGTTTTACTTATTATTTTTAAGCCTCTCTGTGAGGCATGTCCGGAAAGTAAGGTTACAACCCATGTAAGCGACAAGTAATATTTTAGTGCTTAATTTGGCTATACTGGCTTTAACTGCTAGCCTTCCACTTCCCTTTCATGGTCATTCCTCATCGCTATCTAAAGTCTAGTTCCAGTAATACATGTACACAATTGTTGTGCTGATTCAGAATCTGGTGTGTCATACATTTTTTCCAAGCCTCAAGGTAAGCACCAGTGGATATGAACTAGCACTTGTTCCTTACTTTCCGAACACGTCTCTTATTTCAAAGTTAAATAAGTTTCATTCAGAAATCTTTATTGATTACTATATTTAAATCTAAAATGGGTAATACTTTCTGAATGCCCTCATATTTTGAAGAACCTAATAAAGACTATTCTGAAGTACAGTATAGGATCCCTTAACCAGAATATCCCAAATTCCGAGCGTTCTGGATAAAAGGTCCTACACTGTATTCTAAACAGTAAAACATATATAGCATTTACAAACCTCTTTCTTGGGCCCACTGCAATCTTTTCTGCTCTACAAGTGACATTTTGTGATCAGATAAAGATACACCAGAAGGTGAAAATGAAGAGCTGACATTAAGTTCTTCTATTGTTTCACTTTTCTTATTATTACTAATATTGTTGTTATTGTTCTCCTTGAGTAGTTCTGCTTGAAGGGTGAAGTCCTTTGTTTCTTTTGATGATGAAGGACAATTTAATTCTTCCCTAATGGGATATATATTAGTATTTTTAAAGATTCATAAAAAAGTAAAATGAAAATATCACAATTAAAATAATTTTTAAGTGACGACAACAAAACACAGATAACTGAAAGAGCTGCTCCTTAAGTGTTCAAATTAATTTCGATACTGCAACAGGTAATAAGAAAGGAAATATTTGCACAATTAAATGATCTTACCAAAATTATTTTAATGATTATAATAGTAAAGCGGGGGGAAAATGAAAAAAATGAAGTGAGAAAGAGACTTCACAATCTCAACCGCATATACGAATACAAGTATACATACATTTAAAAATGAAAAAAAAAAAAAAAAAAGAAAGAAAAAAATGTTGTTTAATAAGCTTTAGGAAATCGCAAAATAACATGAAAATAATACATGTATATAAAAATATAAGTTTTTCACGCTATACAAATACTGATATGTAAAAATCATTGATAGCAGCCATGTACTAAACATCAGCCTGACAGCAATGCATTCTCTAATCCCTGAAATCAATCGCTTTTGTGACTAAATTTTTGTTTGTTTTTTTTAGTCCACTGCAGCTCAAACACACAATAAAGTATAAAAATTTTTGTAGGATCCCCCTTCAGCTAACAAATGGATGGAAGATTTTCGGAGAGATGTTGACCCATAGCACTTGATATTTATAAGTGAGGAATTGTGGACGAATAAATTGCTCAAAACATCCCATAAATGCTCAATTTTTCCTGACCAGATAAATGTGGTCAAACTTTCCAGAATGCTGGCCCAATGACATGATGAACTGGTGGGATATCCAATAATTTTGAGGGTACTTGAAATCCATGTGTCCAAATGGTTAACTACTTGGTTCAATGTAGTTGTCACTGTTCAATGATGTGTTTAGATGGATCAGCAGACAATCAAAGTACATCAAAAACACCTCCATTTAACACAGTGAGCAAGTAGAAAGGAAAGGGAGGGGAAATGGAACTCACATACTTTAGAGAGTGGGAGGAGGGGTAAAATTTTCCATAATGAAGCCACAGAGGGGAGGGATGGTAAAAAGAGAAAAAATGCTATTTTAAAGACACGTGGTTTATGGATGATCCTCAAGAGAAAAAGCTGTGATTAAGATGAAATGATATAGCCCAAAATTATCACAAACTTGCTGTCCTATTTGAATACTTTCTTTGTTAAAAATTTCTCCTTCCAACTGATAACACTGGCCAACAAAATTGAAGATTTTTCTTGTGACAAAATGAAAGTGGGTGATTTTTGGTAGTATTTTTTCTGCTGATTACGAATATAATTTTTAAATTTCTCTAGCACGCACAGCTTTCTTGTTTTACAATGAAACATTTTTAAATCATTCAGTGTTTGGGGCCTGGTAAATTTCATTGCGGCCCAAAAATATGGATACTTTAATAATGTAGCCGATTACTACACATAGAAGTCTCGATTAATACTTTAACATAGAAGTCTCGATGTGCATAACCTGGAAACTTGACGTGATAGAAAAAATCTAAAAGCAGATTCGGATTCTACCTACAAATTACTACTAAGAACACTATGTGTGGTCTTAGTCACAAAATGCGTGTTGACTAGTGTAATTTAAGCTCGAAAAAACTAAATAATTTATTGGGCTCCTTTCCAAAAATTTCAAGAAGTTTTCAGCAATATATTTTGAAAGGCTACATGATTTCTTAAATGGAGAAAATTAAAATTTATTGAACTGTTCTAAAAACTGAGCCAGCTGAGATGGGCGAGTCATGTTGCTCTCTATGCTGGTGCAGCCACTGGTCTTTTGTATACTCATTAGACAGGCCCTTACTTCAAGGTTAAGGTTTAAGGGTTTATGTTTTCAGGTTTTTTGTTTTTGGGTGCAGCAGTCAATTAAAGATCTTAAAGCAGACTGCACCTGTTTTGACGTCTTTAAAGATCTTAGAGTGTTTGAGAAGGCAGTAAGATCCGCCTTTTCTTCAACAACACCTCTTGGGGGACTCGGGTGTCCAACCTTGTATGGTTACAGGAGAACCAATTCGGGTTTGAGTCTTCAGTACACACTTTTAAAGACTATGTTTGCTATATTAACATGTAAATGAACTTAATACAAACCTAATGATGCTAGGCTCTTGAGAATCAGCAAAGGAGTCAATAACTTGGACACTGGATTCATTTGAGATTTCTTGAATTACATTATCTTCTTCTACATTGATAAAGAATAGAATAAAACATTATTATTTTTAACAGGAAAAAAAAATTAACACAAACAGAAAAAGCACTTAAAATTCAGAAAAATAAATGCCTTAGATACTACAATAAATAAATGTACAGATGCAGCCTTGATGTAATGTAGCCATTAACACTTTGATGAAGGTCTCAACAGAGCCTTCAAACCAATTTTTGACATCTGTCTGGTGGAAATTTTTGCAATTTGAAACTTACCCCTTTTAGAATTCTAAACCAAAAAAAACTGTTGTATTTTTAATTTATAAGCGCATTCAACGGCACTCAGATCTGAGAGAAGCGTCACGTGGTATCCGAACGCTCTTTTATCTCAGAAAGAAATGACTTTACCGGCTTTACAAACGTTGAGAAGAAACGGCGGATCTACTAATTTTAGTTTACATGAAATAAAAATGAACATCAAATGAGCAACTGAGCATGATTAATATTTGATCGCAATAAGAGCTTTCCATAAGGCTAGGGAGGAAGGAGAACACTGGGCATCGCCATGATGTGGCTCTCGTAGCTTCTTTGATAGCTTCGCATCGCACTGGGCACAGCCATGTTCATTCTGAGCAGTCAGAAAAAGAAAAGTTTGCTGAGCATCTGAGCTCAGAATCTGACAGATTTGTTGCGTGCCGAACAAGTTTTCTTCTCAGGCGGAAGCACGGTATAAGAAGGAAAGGTAGTACGACGATACCATGTGACCATGTGACAATCTTGTCCATGGTTACTTCCGTTGGCAAGTGGCGGCGCTCCGCACGGGGAGGCCAGATTCCTAAGCAACAGACGGTGGAAAGCAATGGTCACTTTGTGAAACCGACGTTATTTTCAACAACAGTTTAGGTAAGCCTGTTTAATTTCATTAAGTTTTAAGCTCATTTTAAAAGTTATGTATTCAAGCTTTGTCCTGTATGGTTATAAATGAGATTAATAACATAGAAACATTAAAATCGTATTCAGAATGAGGACTAATGCTCTTCTTCAAACCATTGTTGAGTAGAAATTCAGTAATATGGAATTTGTATTCAACAATGGTCTTAAGCAAGCGCTCATTCTGAATACGGGGTTTCAGTGTTTTGTTTTACAATCTGTAATTTTATTAATGGAAATAATATCACCAAATAATGTGCACTTTTTAAGAAGTTACATCATGTTAGCATGTAATTGATACTTCTTAAAAGCCACCCGAACTAAAGATCTTCACAGGCGATCAAGCTAATTTACGACGTGCTTTTTAAGTTTATGATACGGACTCAAATCCACGAAATTAGAATATTTTTCCCATGTCACGTTAAGAATATTGTAACGAACTTAGGAGAAAAGAGGGGACGATTGTTGGTGAAAATTGCGCGAATGAAAGAGAAGTGGCTGAGGGTAACGACACAGGAGCAAAATGGTGCGGTGACAGATTATCGTAGTCGTCATCTGTTTATTTTGTGACAATCATGCTATCTGTAAGTGTCGTTTTTTTGTTATTAGAAAACTCGTTATTAAGACGGAAAAAAGGACAAAAACAAACATTTTTTATAAATAAAGAAATTTTAAAGGAGAATTTAAAAATTCATACGAACCGTTGCGATCGGTTGGGGTTTAGCAGAGGCCCCTCTAATTATTAGTGGTCTATTAAAGATAAAAGATATGATATAAAACTTTCCCTTTGGGAAGCCAGAGCCGCATTTTAAAAAGTCCTGGAAAATGCCCTGGTGCCACTCTATTCTAAATTAAGAGGCCTAAACCAAAGATGCCCAACCAATGCATTCCCTAAATTAAGCAACTGAACTTATAATTAATATAATCGAGTAGTAAAGTAATTTTAATAATCTGGTTTAAGAAATATGCCTTAATAGTAGTTTTTTAAAAGCATGAAGGTCACTTGGTGACTGAAATGTATACAAATATGAAGAGTAAATGTTTCTTGTGGACAAGTGGATTGACCTCCTCTCTTCTATTGCGCATATATGCAATGTTATCAAAAGTTTAGGGATACCCCTCATAAATCACGGAATGTGCCAAATGTTGCATGACAATGACATGTAAATTATTTAAATAGCTTCACACGCCTTCAAACACATATCTGCTTCGTATTATTAAGCCCTATTCGTATTATTATCATTTGATGTCGAGCCGGCCCCTGTGTTGCAGATAACTACAGGGCAGTATAACGGGTAGCCCACCCGCTCAATTGCAGGGGCCGGCTCGACCTCAAATAATAATTGGGTAATTTTACAAACGAAGGGAACAAGAACGACAGAAACATGACAGTTTTGACGTTCACCCCACCCCCCCTCCCAAACTGTGGAAACTGATGGTTGTTGCAGGCCACCTTCACCTCCCTCCATTCTGCCAGTCGACTGAGCCGGCCCCTGCAATCGAGCGGGTAGGCTTCCCGTTATACAGCACCCTGTATATAGCCTTTCTCTTGATCTTGCATTCCTTACACATGTGTTTGTTATTTATTTATTTATTTATGTGATGGTTTTTTCTTGCTTTTTTTGTAGTGATTGAAAATGGGAAAGAAATGTTTTGTACCAAGGATCCTTCCAGAAAATCTGTTTTGATTGAGAAATTAAAATCAAAGCTGGATAGAGTGATAGCCACGACAGAGCGGGAAGCTGAAATACGTCATCTGCTACGATCATAGCCATGATTGCTATGAAGCACCAATTATAGACTGTATAATTTATTATGTTACAGGTTTTGTTTGCAAAAAAATGGCAAAAATTAGCTCTTGTGAGGTTTGTAGACATGCTTTTTCATCTGAAGGTGTATTTTCAGAGCATAAGGAGGCAGCTCTAGTTAATCTGAAAACGAGAGGCCGCCTTATTCACCCGAAAGTAAATATTTTCTACATGTTAACTGCTGCAAAGAAAGAATATGCCTACGAAATCGCTATTGCCAAAACATTAGAAAGTGCTCCACTTTCATTCCCTTGCGAAGAACATAAAAAAGATGTAGTAGCCGAATTGTTACACTATTATGTGTTGCTGAGAATGCAGCAGTAATTGATGATGATGTAAAAAAACTTGCAAGGGAACAAAAGAAAAGAGCTAATTTTTTAATAAGTAACTTGTATGTAATAAACACGTAAATCTCCTTTATAATTTTAATAATATTTATTAATAATTTTAAGTAAATAAAATTTAATATATAAATAAATAATTGATTTCACCAATGCCAGTATAATGTTTTTGAATTGAAATTTTTGTTTTTGAAATCCAATATTAAAAGTGAGGAATGATTGTTACTGAAACTTGTAGAATTTTCTTTTTGGAATTTTACAAGCTTCAACAAAAATCATTCCTCACCTTTAATATTGGATTTCAATCCCACAAGAACTTCAATTTCATTTACTTCAAATTATTAATACTTCAAATGTAATATAAAAATAATTTATAAAACTTAATATGATTAAAATTTAATTTCAACAAATTTCAACAAATTTAATATGCGAGTCACTTGATTTCACGATATATTTTTAATTTTCATTGATAATTTTTCTTCACGATAAATCAAATACAATGATTTATAAATTTTTAAATATCACTATGAAATTTCTTAACAATAATGTTAGAATAATGAAATTTATAAAATGAATATTCACTCATCGGCTTCTCACTCATTTGAATGATAAACATTTATAATACAAGAAGGCCTACATGTTTTATTTCAAATGCTATTTATTCTTCTAATTGAATTTCTAAAAGTATAAATAAAACCTTAAAATCAACAATTACGTAAATATACAGAAGAAAACGAGCAATTCCCTTACAGACATAAGGAGAAAAACGGCCTCCTTTGCAACAGCGCCCTCTGCCAAATACCTCAAGAATTGTTCGCCGGATTACCTTTCCTTCTTATACCGTGGGCAGAAGTAACAAAGTGCTCGCCGAACGCTGCTGTCTCAGATCTGAGTGCCGCCAAATGCGCCTATTAGTTAAATAATTATTTCTTAATGAAGTTCGATTTCATTTGTAATGTGACCCTCTAAATGACAAAACTGTTGAAATGCGCTGATCGTAATAAATAAGAGTATATTGTTTTATCAAGGCCCCTTCAATATTTCATATAAAACAACTTAAGAAATGATATTTTGGCTCCAACTCTCTTGCAACATTACACTGCATTTTGTAATTTGGCGAAATTGAAGCACAAGGATTAATCAAGATATAACCCTGTCGTAGAATTTCAATATTTTTACAAAACATTTTGCAGAATTCTATAACAAAGTAAAACAGGCCTATAAAAACTGCACAACATAAAAATTGCAAAGCACTAAAATAGCATGCAATGTAGAAATATATCCCATGAATTTGAAGATTTGTTTGATACTTTTGCTTGATCTAAAAGAAACAAACAACTCTTCATGCACTGAAAAGAAATAAAAAAAAATAATAATAATACTAATTCCTTACATAAAAATCTAACACAAAATGTAAAATAAAGGGATATTCAAAAAGACGGAGCAGACTTCAAATATTTCAAAAAAAAACTGCCAAAAGACAAACACATTCCACTATAGAGAAAGGTGCAAAGTTTTAAAAATCCACATAGAAGTTCCATTCAAGGCCACACAGCGATGCAGTTTCTTGTTTATAGGGAAATGCTGACAACACAGGAGACAATATGAATTCTGGCTTGTCTTAAGGAAATTTTGAGAGTGGCATAAAAAAATTCATAGAAAATTCATGTGAGAATGACTAGTGATTTTCTATTTGTATCCTCAATTAATTAATTAATTAATGAAAGAGCTTCTTGCCTTCTGCAACTTTGAACCAAGTTACATCACTGTTAGTTACAAGAAAAATTCATGCAGGGCATTCTAGTCTCAAATGCAAAGCAGCATCCCTCTTTGTTTGATTGCAGATTGTTTCCCTTAATCTATTATAAATCTTCTGTTCCTTCTCTTTTAGTTAAAATAAGAATTGTTACTATTCATTTAATGTGAGTGTGAAAAACACAAGGGCTATCCAGAAAGTAAATTGTGTTTTTAAATATTGTTGCTGTGCATGCGTGAAGGCTGTGATGATTTGTTGCCACTGTCACATGGTGCCATTTTCAAAGTTTCATGCCATTCGTCTGCTGTATGGTGAGTGTTTACAATGTCTCAGAAAATCAAGACAATGCCCTGTGTGAAATTCATTCTGGGAATTGTTTTATGAATGCAAAGAAAATTAAACCAGCTGAAATTCACTGTCAAATTTGTCAGGTTTATGCAAAAAAGTGATGAGTGGATTCAATAATATGTAAATAGGTGCAGCTTTTTAATGAAGGATATGAAAGTATGCATGATGAAGAAGGAAGTGGCTGATAATCGTTGATGAATCATGATTTGGTCCATACAGTTGATGTGAAATCCTTTCTTGGTGGATAGTGATTCCACAAAGAGGTCCATTGGATATGATTTGCTTCACAGGTGGCACTTAACAAGGGAATACAACACTACAACAAATACCTCAACAATGGTGGAAAGTACAGAGAAAAGTAGTATAAGTTCTTCAAATACCAACAAGCACTTTTGCTAATGTTTTCTTTTTTTTTTTTTAATTATTTTATTTATTTTTTATTTTTTTAAACTTGCTTTAACTCCATTGAAACTTGCTTTCTGGATAACCCTCATACTTTTAGAGAAAATTCAATTTATTTATATTAATAGAAGCTAATATTAGTTTCAAACTATTCCATAAATCATCTTCAAGTTACCAATTAATAGTCAAATTTCATGTAAGAAATTCAAATTTCTAAGTTTTACAAGTTTTTCCATACAACAGCCTATCTAAATATACACCAAACACTGGATGGGAAAACCTTATATAATTTATTATGCCAGAGTTTATATATAGGGCATATTTAAACCCCTGTCACAAACTTCTGATGGTGATTCCCCACAGCGAGATGAAAACAGAAGTTTCAGCGGATAACGAACCGTTTATGAGATTTCCACAGTTAAAAGTGAAGTTTCAGCATTTGGTTTTGCTACTTTATGGAAGACAGGTGACATGCGAAGAAGCTACAACAAAATCATGAAATAACGTCCCATTTGTTGGTTATTAACAGGTGCACCCACTAATAACTTCAGGTGTATCTAACCATTCAGGGGGAATCACCATCTCACTGCTGAAAACTTTGACATCAGTTGTAGCTTCTCCGCATGTCACCTGCCATCCACAGAGTAGCAAAACCAGCTGCAGAAACTTCACTTTTAACTGCAGAAATCTCATAAGTGGTTCGTTATCCAAACCATGTTTATATGAACTTTTGTTTTCATCTCGCTGTGGAGTATCACCACCAGAAGTTTGTGATAGGGATTTAGATACATCCTGGATTACTACTGAGTCCACCAAAAGAAATGTATATGTACTTTGACAAAAGAAAAATGTATATAAGAGAAGGATTCATACAGACGGCAAGGGATAAGAATATGTCACGTTTGACTTGTACAATTATGATAGATACTCAAAGTGGTTATCTATCGCAAGTGCCAGACATTTAAGATTAGAGTCAAATACAATTCCTATCAACTGTCATGGCAAACTGTTATGGAAAATCCTTATATTACATTTATTAAAGCATGTATACATGTACATACATCTATTTTTTTGGCAGATTGGTGTGTATTTTCCACTACATTATAAAATAAAAATTGTATAATAAAGCAAGTTATCGACTATATATACGGTCGTCCCTCTGCAAGTCGGTGTTCTACAAGTCAGGAAATTCCGCAAGTCGGCAACTTTTATCAAGCCAAGATGACAGACAATGACTTCCGGTTGAGGATTTTCGCCAACAAAAAGTAAATTGCAGACAGTTATCACTATTAATATGCAAAATTAACCAATTTTAAGGTTCCCCTAATGCAAACAGCCTCTTTTGAAGGGCTATGAAAGTCAATTATAGAAATTAAGATGCAAAATTAATATAATCTTGCTTTCTTCAAGCTGTTTATTTTCCACTAAATTGGAAATGGCAATCAATTATAGAGGAACCCCTTCTCCCTTCCATGCATAAGCAGGTACATTTTCCTTTACAAAACTTAAAATGGCGATTTGTGATTACGGTTAACTTAATTTGAAAAAAATATCTGCCATCTTGGAATTCAGCAAGTCGGAAAAATCCACAAGACAGCAAGACCCTGGAACCGAGGTTGCCGAGTTCTGGAGGGATGACTGTAGTATACTGACTAAGGGGGGGGGGGGGCCCCCAAAAATCATTATTTATGAGAAAATTGAGAATTATATCGATAAAATTCTTGGCATTTGCAATTTCCGTTTCCTGAATCCTCTCATAGAATAAAAAGGGTTAAACTAAAACACTAAAAAAATATCAAAACTATTTTTTTACATAAATAACAATTCTTAAAAAAATTTTCACTAAGGGTTCTTTTCACTGAAAGTAAGGTAATAATTTCATGCACTTTAAGCTTATTTAAAGCAGAAATTGCCACTAATTCAAAAATAAAAACACATGTTACAAGTTGTTTTGGGCTTTGAATGGATAATAACCATAATACTAACCTTTTGCTTTAGTTAAATTAGCAGCTGAAAGAATTTCTTGAAGTTGAGATTTTGTCAGTACAACAGTTTCTCTGGCAATTGTACCAATCTTTTTGTTTGTAACTATGGCACTTTTTTTCCCTTCCGATTGTGTGCCATTTGAAACACTCCTCCCTTTTGATGATGTGCGGCCAGCTATTTTATGTTGATTATGTTGTGTAGGTTTTTTGCTATCTATCTGTGATAGGTGAAATGAAAAGTAAGATCATTAATACCATTATATTTCTACTACTACTGCTAATAATAATAATAATAATAATAATAATAATAATAATAATAATAATA
>JAHWFO010042181.1:4627291-4643377 GCA_023313115.1 Rhysida immarginata | reverse complement strand
CCCCCCCCCCCCCCCCCCCCCCCCCCCCCCCCCCCCCCCCAAACGATAGAATAACGATAACATGGGGCAAAACAACGAATACCATACCCTGGGTGTCATTTACCCTTGCTACTCCACTGCATACTTTTCAATGATTTTTTATTATTTACTGGTCATTTCACATATGCATTATATATAAAATTTACTGAAACATTAAATTAATAAATAGTAAATTATTACATATATTATACGTATTAAATAATGAAAATTTAAATATCATCGTGTGTATTTAAATTTATTTAGTGGTAATACATGTATTTGGATAAGTTGAAGGCAGCTTGGGGGGGGGGGGGGTGTTTGGGAAAAAAACTTTTTTTTCCCCATAGGTTCTATTATTCATTTATCACGGTTTTGCTCATCACAAGTGCTTTTTGGAACCAATCTCTGTGATAAACAAGCATAGATATTTTACAATGAAAGTTTAATTTGCAATGCTGTCTAACAACTGAAAAAAGAAATAAGAATTTAACTGGACATGTCTAGTTTTTCTTTTGTTGAATAATAGCAATTTGATGATTATGTTGAAGTTCAACCACCAAATGTTTATAAAAATATAATTCAAATTTGTGATTTCACAAATAAAAACTGAAAATTGTTATTAAGGCATTATTAAAAGCAGTTCAATTACTTTAAAAAAAAATAAAATAAATTAGTTGTAACAGCTGGTGATGTTCACTATTTAGAAAACCAGATGATAAACATTTCTATAAATGGCTGGATTTTTGGAGCGTTTCATTGTACTGAAGCTGAAACATAGAAATCAGTTATATACAAATTTTATAGATAATCTGAAGCATTCAGATACAAGGTTCAAAATTGCCTTAAAAGTAACTCTCTTCCAAATGTTGTATTGCTGTTATGGCAACAATTACACACAAATCAATTGCAAATTTCAAGTTAATCCATCAAATAGTCTGATTTTGATAAGCATTCAGATGAATTCACTGTGTTTACCATTAGGGTCAAAAAAATTTTTATGTTTGGAAGGAAAACCGTAATGGAAATCAAACACAAGTTGGATGCTGTTCTTCCATCACCTTCATTTTACATCACATGTTTTAGCTTTTGAAATTCAAGTGTGAATTCATGCTTAACAGTGTGAGCAGCCATCACATTAAAATTGTGTGAAAGTGAGAAAATCATGAGCATCTCAGATTTTCATTAGCTGCATTGCTGATGAATAAATAGTTCATATTATACCCAATTATTTGGGTTAAAAACATTTTTGTTAGATAGCTGTTGTGCTTAATCAATCCAAACCAAAAACACAATCAAGCATGAACCAAAGCGATGGTTTGGAAATGTTTGTGAGAAACCTAATCAATTTCAAGAAACAGTTTGTGACCGTGGATCAGATTTGGGTTCATTCTATAGACTAGAAACAAAAAGCAGTCAAAACAGTGACTTGGACATGGTGAAGGTTTCGAAAAAATCACTTCCAGGAGAGAATGCAGAAGTCAGTAAAACACTGGCTCAAGTGTGTTGAGTATGTTGAGTCCAAGGGGAATGTTGAAAAATAAAATATAACTCAAATCAGATTTATTTGGTTTCCATTGTGATTCTAGAAGGTTTTTAATATACCCTTGTACATGTTATTTTTACAAAGGTCTCTGAAACAGAATAGAATCAGCAGACTAAAAATCTGTTTAGCTGTTTGAGAATTTAAATGAAAGTAAAATATCACAGAGATTAGTTGAAATGTGGGGTTTTATTTTTAGCAGACAAACTTTAGGTGTTACAATAAATGTTGGAAATAACATCCTCTTTCGCAACTACAAAAGCGTGTTTGTTTTACCAGATTTCGTGAAACTCTGCGAAGCGTGGCAGTATTAATGTTAGAAATGGCTGTTGTGATGTTCGTTTTCAGCTCAGCAATCCTTTATGGACTATTCACATAAACCACACTTTTCAGATAACCCCATAGGAAGAAATCAGGGGGTGATAAATCTGGCGAGCGAGGGGGCCACAATCCCTAATTCGAAAGATGGCATCATTTTAAACATTAATTGTAACACCTAAAGTTTGTCTGCTAAAAATAAATCCCAACATTTCAACTAATCCCTGTCATACTTTACTTTCATTTAAATTCTCAAACTGGTACTTTTATGGACAGCTAAACTTTGATGTGCGCAACTTTAAACTCGCCCTGTGCAATGCTCTAATTAGGGACTCTGCTGAATATACTAGGGTTATTCGTAAAGTAAGGTCCGTTTTGCAATAAAAACAAAAATACTATATATATTTTCAAATTTTTTTCTTTACCAGATTCTGTGTACCTTTAACTATTTTTCCACTTAGTTTCCAAGTTTATTTAAGCACTTGCCATAGCGCTCAATGCACTTCCGCATGATCACTTCATAGCAGCTGCCGTCGGTGAAAGAAGTCACGCAGTTTTTACTTGTTCATCGTCGCAGAAATTCAGGCTGCCGATGATCTCCTTTAGGATCCTGGAACAGGTGGTAGCCACTGGAGGCGAGGTCCGGACTGTAAGGAGGGTGCTCAAGATCAGATTAGTTGGGAACAACTTGACCACCCACTTTACAGTCCAGTCCTTACATCCAGTGGCTACCACCTGTTCCGGCAGCCTGCATTTCAGCGACAATGAACAAGTGAAAAATGCATGATTTTCTTCACCGGAAGCAGCTTCTATGAAGTGATCATGCGGAAGTACATTGAGTGCTAAGACAAGTGCTTAAATAAACTTGGAAACTATGTGGAAAAATAGTTAAAGGTACATAGAATCTGGTAAAGAAAAAAATTTTGAAAATATATATAGTAGTTTTGTTTTTATTGCCAAACGAACCTTACTTTACGAATAACCCTCATATATAGTGAAGTTCCTAATTAGAGCATAGGGTCGGTCGTATTGTCCTTACAATCACCATGAAAGCCCAGGTGTGGCAGTGAAATGACGATGTTCTTGTGTAGCAACATTCTTGCAGGGACGTCCATATCATTTTAACCATGCTGTATGTCATAGATTTGCTGCCAGAACACAAAGTCTGAAATGGCATAACTCATTGGGAAAATTGAGGCAGAAGCTATGATATGTTTTCTGTAGGGAAGCAACTCCACATAAATTGTTGCCAAATTAAAAAAGCATGTATGGAGACATTATCCCATTATAGAAGACCATAGACAGATGGCAGGTGATGCTTCCAAAGTGTCTTCTCGAATTTGTAATGTTAGCAACTCGCAAGTTAATCAGGTCATGTGGTACAAACTCAAATGATCAAACAAAATTTGTATTCTCAAAATCAAATCTGTGCTTTTCCATCTCCTCATGCAAGTTGTCAACTCATATAAATAGAGATAGGTTGTAAAATAGCTGTGCACAAAGTGAAATCGGCCAATTAAGTGAGAGTGCATTGTGCCTTTTCTGTGATTAAAAATATTATGAGACATTGCCTATACACAAATGCAGCTGACAAACAAAAAAGCCATCCTCCCCTATTTTCTTAAATCCTTTATGCAACGGCAGTAATACGAAATTGATAGAAGACAGTCTCTATAGATTATCTTTACAAAGTTAATGCTTATTCAAGTCCGAATTTTAAATTTTGAAATGAGATAGGTCAAGCTAACAAAACAAAAAATCCTCTTTATATGGTTGTTTTATAACTTTGCCTTCAAAAATTTTTATAGCTTATATAAGTATGATACAACTAAATATGAATCCTTTTATTAGAGATGATTAAGGATTAAATTAGCCCTTGGCGAAACAAGCAATGTCTGAAATTATTCCACTGAATATAACATTGGCACAATAACACATTCAGCATCTTTCACTTTAATTTATTTGGAAGGAAATTGAGAGCAAGGGAAGGAGGAAGGGGAGAGGGGAGAGAGGAGGAGGGGTGAAGGAGGAAAAACTTCAGTTGTTCAATACTTATTTGACTATTAGTTTTAAATATTTTTTTATGTATAGTTTGATTCTTTTCATTTGTATTTTGATATAAATATGAAATTTATGGCAACAAAAATGTGAAAGTTATGAATAAAGCCTATATTTCGTCATTTCTAGCTCTTACTTCCATTTATTTCGAGTTGAAAATAGCACATGAAAACAGCATAGTTTTTATTTTAATTTTGTGATAGATAGGAAAAACTGTAATTTAAACATTTCTCTAAAAGCTAATCTTTAATATTAATGTAGTAGAATGCACAAAAAACCAATAGCATTAAACTTAATACTTATTCACATGGGTTATCTTTAAATAAGGTAAAAGTAAGTTTATAACATCTAATAACTTGGGAATGGTATACTTTATTGGAAAAAAATCTATAGTTGCAGCAATCTATGGTATAATGACATTGTGGTCTAAAAAGGAGAATTCATTTAAGGACAAAATTCTCAAAGTATTAGGAGCCCAGAAAAATTTTATCTTTCCTCACTTTAAACCTAAGTTTCAAAGAAAATTTGGATCGGAGCCACTTAAAGAGAAAGAATGCATGCAACTATGCCATCAAACTTAGGAGAAAAACAATGCATGCAACTTTGCCCAAATAATTTTTCTTTAGCACTTTTTTTTGTTCTAGAATAAATTATAGAACTCTACAAGATCAACTTGTAAGAAAATGATTAGGATGGTTCAATTATGGAAGTAAAAATAAGTGCATCTATAAAATATTTCTACAAGATCAAAAACAAAACAGTCTTTATAATTTATTTAAGTATAAATTCATAGAGCTTAATTAAGGAAATAAATTCCTAAATAATAGAATAATACAAAAATGGACCTTGAAAAAGCAATACATAATTTCTTTAAAATGACTAACATGTTTCAATAGATAGCATCTACAGAATCAAATAGGAAAGAGAAAATACATTGAAAAATGATTGTAAAATCATTAAAAAAAAACAAAAAAAAAAAAACAAAAGGATAAATGAGTTTTGTTCTTTATAATTTTTCAATACAGCTGGTTACTATTCAGAAACTTACTATTCATGTTATTTGAGGAAAATGAATTTATATGGCAATAAATAAAATTAAACCAAATTAGCAATCGCATAAATAATTTCTTGCCTACTCTCTGAAGCAAGAAACTTCTTAACTTATAAAAACAACCATTCTAAAGTTGAGCCCTGTCTCAACATGAACAAAAACTACTTGCTCATTCTCAAACTGAACAATAGCCCATTTATAGTGAAAAAGAGAATGAAATATTGCTTAATTGTGTGAATAATAATAAAAGCAATTATGTGCAATGGAAATTATATTGTTTAATCTTTTCAGTTGGTAAATATGTTTCCTTCCTTGGTGTTTATCCCAATCAAAATACAGTCGCATTATCTAGTTTGCTTAATTTCAATGATACTCTGGATTAGGCTGGCTTTAGGAGCTACAGGGCTCAAATGAAAAATGACACATTTGACAAGATTAAATCAAAGTTTTGAAAGACCAGTGTAGATTATAGGAAGCAATTGATCTAATCAGATTAACACTAGCCTTGCACTTGATTCGAGATCATTACAGTTATAACTGGGAACTCTAATGGTACCATTATTTATCAAAATTTTTAATAACGAAATTTGAAAGAAAAACTATAATAATACCTTGCATAAGAACATTAAAGAGGGAAAAAAAATTTATTTGTCATAATTACAGAAATGACTCACAGCACTTCTCTAAAGCAGATGAGATGCTGAGATATAAATCAAGGTCAAATCCTTTGCTCATCAAAGAGGCTGTCCACTCATCTGAATTTAATCTATTTCAATATGTACATGACTCACTGCTACAAGGTGTCTTAACAGACTTCACTTTATTCTGGCTCTATAATTTGTATTTACACGACATATGATCTGGGCTTCATCTGATAGTAGATTCTGCACAATAGCCCCCTTGTATCCGTTCTAGATATCCATGCTATTGAGTGAAATCAATGGTTAACAAACAAAACCAGCATAACTGTATTTACATAAGCTATTATGAAACACTATAATACCTCTATACATAAAATAACTGTAGTCTGCCTTTTAATATTGTTTAAGAAATGAATTTTAGATCATATAGAAAAAATTATATCTCTTTTTTTCATATTATTCACTTCATAGCCAGAGCAGGGTTCTCCCCAGGCCCTTTTGAACGGGCACGCCGCCCGGTTGATTTTGGTGACCACCCGGGTGAATACACGAAAAACTGCACACAGTGCAAAATATTTTATTTGTTTTTAATTTTTGTCCACCCGGCTATTTTATCTTTCCACCCACCTGAAAAAATTTTCTGAGGAGAACACTGAAAAGAGTAGTTAAAATTAGCCAGAGGAGAACAGGCTAATTCAAAACTGCCTGAGAATAATACTGTAGTAACTTTTAAACATTCACAAAAATATGTTTGAAGATTTTTTTTTTTTTTTTTAAATCTGAATTAATACTTGTATTCACAGGAATGCAACAGCGTATGGCAGTGCAGCCTACCCCTTCAATGTGCCTTGTAAGGAATGCTCATGCTCATAAGGAGGCACTCATGCTGGTAAAATGTAAACAAAGATGCTAAGATTCTTTGGGTACTCTATAACTATTCTGAATTTTCACTAACATACATAATATACAAATGCAAAAGCAATTACTTATCATAAATCATCGATTCCTATTTTGAATAAATCATTACTATTTACGAAATGAATAATATTTTATTAAAAGATGTCTATCACGTTGGATATTCTGTAAGTAGAGGCCGTTGTGTTTAATGAGATCTGTGTTTTGTTTTTAATGAAAGCAAACAAGCCCAATGCTATCGCATGAGAGTGTGCATTCGAAATAAACATAATGAAGACACGTAATTTTAGCTTCCAGGAAAAACATTTGAATGGCACTAAACAAAACCTCTTCGTTCGTTACGACAGTTACCATAACTAAAGCATTTTACAGTTTTGGCTCTCTTGTTATAAGATATATAAATAAATAGAGACAAATATAAAAATGAACAATATAAAGTGGGAGAAAACAACGCTTGCTTATATTTACAACAAAATTTCTATGACCAAAATTTCTGTAACAAGCAATGGACAGATTACGAACCTTGAAAAAAAGATTTAACCTTTGAACTTCATTCGTTTTAAGACCACTTTTCGTCTCGATTTTCGAAAATTTAAATAAAACATCTTAAAGTATACATTTGATAATGTCATTGACATTTCTTTGCCTAAATGTAAGCAGCCATTTTAAAAAGGAATAATGAAAACCCGATAACAGTTTCGGAAAGCGAAAATACATGTTTCGTTTTAAAGCTTTACTAACATTAAATTCTATTTTTTAATGTTAAAATTTTGAAAAAGAGAATTTTAGTTATTAAGGTAATGTTTAAATTTGTTTATTAAGACATTCCATAACAACTTGTTATAGATACTTATAAATAAAATGTTTTTTTTTTGTTTTGTTTTACTTTCAGTCTTGTTTTGTTCAACTCAAAATAGTCCATTTTTGCGAACAAACAACGAACTAAATTGTTATTATTTGCTCAATTATAGCAATATTTTTAATAACTTTTTCTTTCATAAAAATCCTCAAATTTTTTTAAAATTTTAACAAACTTTTTTATTAATGTTGTTGTTGTTGTTTTATTTATTACTTTGGAATAGCACACTATATTGATTTCATCTAAAATTATGTTTTCTTCAGATACGAAGATCAAGAATGTTTACCAAAATTAAAAAGAAAATAAATAAACAGGATTATAATTTAAAAGATAAACCAATTTGTGGCCAAAATATAATGAAACTGAAAAAATTAAAAAAAAAACGTATTTTTAATAAACTTTAATCTAAAATAAAATGAGATTTTTTAATTTTTTTTATTAGTATTTTTTTTTATTTTATTTTTTATAAGAAATGAGTAAATTAAGTTTCGTTTTTTAGTAGCGCCGTTAAGGTTTTCTAGATACCCTTCAAATGCTCTCCATATTGCCTATTGTAACGAAATGGCGACGACTGTGTTGAGGTAGAGTAGTTGTAGCAGAGAGGAGAACGAGAAAGGAGTGTGTGTGCTTGTACTGGATTCCGGGTTAAAATTGTATTGTGTGATGTTATAAAATGTTAAACAGATGGAAAATGTCAACGAGATGATTACTAGGATAACAAATTCGGAGGGAGAACAGCGGTTATAATGTCACGAGACATTTACAGTGGCCAAAGCCAACGATCACCTAAACCATCTCGGCGTGAGATGCCTCAAGTTGGACAAGCTTCTCCATCGAAAAATTATCCGTCTTCAATTCCGCAAGCAGCACCAAGGTCCATACCGATCGTTTCTCCCTCACAGACGAGAAAAAGCCGACACATAGGTGGATCTCGTTCAAGTAACAGTAGCCCTCTGACTTTGCCAACGGAAGGCCATGTCCCCCACTCTCTAAGCAGCGGTGCATTTAATGTTACTGGAGGATATTACGGCGATGAACTAAGCAGCCCCATAATGGATACACGATCTGCTTCTGCACCGGGACACCACCGAAGTCGTTCCACTACCCGAGGAAACGCAAGAAACTACCATTCCTTGGAGCGTGATCACGAACGGGAGTTCATGCCTATTCGCGAACCTCGGGAGCGGTCCTTGGATCGCGGCGACCCATCGCATCATCACCGCCACAGGGATCGATCTCTAGACCGCCTGTCTATACGGGATGGTGGCCTGGACGATGATCCTTACCGTGACCCACTCCCGCGGACCAGACAATCCCCCAATCCAGACTTGGGCCTCCGACATGGCATCCCTCCACGAGATCGTGATGCCTATCTGATAGACATGCAAAACCAACTGTCCGACATGCAGAAAGAATATAACAACCTCAAGAAGGAATTAGACATCACAAACCAAAAACTTGGCTCCAGTATGCATAGTATAAAAACTTTCTGGAGCCCAGAGCTGAAAAAGGAACGAGCCCTTCGAAAGGAGGAATCGGCCAAATACTCACTGATTAACGATCAACTTAAACTGTTCAATTCGGAAAACCAGGTAAGAAACGAACCCGTCTGATTTATTTATTCCTAGCGGTTTGTAAGATAGTTCGTAGAGCAAGCCGTAAGTAGCCGAGCAAAGCGACGCTCGTAGGATGGCATCAAGTGGCTGTGCGGCGTTATTAGAAATCCTGTTTACACATTTCCCCGTTTTCATCTTTCTCTGGAACCTAATGCCATTGAAATATTATTTATTAAAGTACACACTGTAGGTCATGTTTTCTCTAAGAAAACGTTAATAAATATCTTCACTGTTTGCATTGCAGTTTATTATCGTATATCTTGGTACTCTGCAAATACGTATACATGTTGATTTTCTCGTTCAAATTAATACACGCAATAATATACATTTATTGAAATAATATATATATATATATATAATTTGAGTATCAATAGCTTTATTAAGTAAAAAAAAAATAATAATGATTTACACTGTTATATTTTATGTCTGATTTTCTGCTTAAATTTGGTTTTCTTCCACACTCGTTCTTCTATTATTTTGATTTGGATCGTGTAATGCAGTGTAGCAAACCTTCAATTGCCAGTATAAAAATTAAACTGTTTCAGATCGTTTTGACTTTATGAATAATTTTTTCTCAAATTATATGTTACTCTTATATACCTTGTTTTTTTGTCACATAATTGCATTTTTTGTTAAAATTTTTTACAAGTTCCCTCAAAATTACTAGTATTATTTAGCTCAGAAATTATACTATAACTATTCTAAGATTATTCCATTCTCTTTTCCTTATTAACAGTTGTATGTTTCCATGGTTATCCTAGATCTGGTCTGGTTTTGAAAGAAACCATTATCCCATATAAATTTACTTTAGTTTATTTAATAGTCTAAATGTTATTCAATAACGCTGAGATGATCGATGTGGCCATCGTTTCATTTCTTACTCCATGCTTAAATATGATATATCATATTTAAATATATTCTGTTTCAGTAAATTTCCAATTAAAATGAAAACTTAAAAACTACATAATATCTTATTAGAAATGTACATGATATCGATCATGAGTTTGAAATTGATTTTCTTGACACAAGTTATCTTAGTTTTCCTATTTGTATTCTCGAATATCTACTTGTAATAAATCATTATTAGAAAATTATTCTTTACGATGTTTCTTTCTTTACGATGTTTTCTTTTATTCTTTAAAATAAAATAATTACAATGTTATTTATTAGTCGTATCAGCCTTAAATAAATGGCTTAATTCATATTGCCCATTACATTATTAGAATTTTCTATTTTTATGCTCCAAGATTAGAATATACTATTGGATGAGGTTGTGGGCTTCCCTGTAGATATTATCAGTTGCATAGCCTTAAGATTATTATTATTATTATTATTATTATTATTATTATTATTATTATTATTATTATTATCTGTTCATTGCATTGTGGGCCTTCACATTAATATCTGAAATTAAATAATAATATAGCTTGATATCTGAAATTATCTGAAATAATATAGCTTGATATCTAGCCTAAAAAAAATTAGATGAGCAATAAAGAATTCCACAGAGTTTCTATAGAAACTCCTTGGGCCATCTTGATATGGATTTTTGTTTTATGGTTAATTTATTATGTGTTATTATGATTGCATAGAAATCATCAAGTTCAGTTTTTGAAATAAGAGGAAAATAAATAAATCTTCATTTTATTTCTATTAAAAAACATAATAAAATATTTGTTAGTATAAATTAAAAGACTGAATTGAGTTGGGGTTTTTTTTCAACATGTGTGTTGTTAAAATCTTCTAACTGTAAATCCAGATATAACCTTATTCATTCTCATCTTTAGAATTGAGAAGGGGTTGAAATTTATAAAAATAGTAGACTACATAAATAATTTTCTTCAGTATATATATAAAACCACTATTATTATTTAGTTATTATTTAGTTACGGCACACGACTTCGCTCTGTACGTCACTGAACTGCTGATTTTGGCCACCGTTAAATAAAAAGACAAGTTTTTCCTAACTTTTGGCTTGCTGAATTTCAAGTAGATTTATTGACATAAACTCTATTGATTTGGAAATGCTAGTCTCTTCACATTCTTTTACTTCTTGTCATTAATTCGTATCTTTTATTTAAATTCTCTGGATTTTTTTGAAGAGAATACACTAATTTCAGTCATGGACTTCAAACTTTGTATCAGGAAAAGTCTTCATTCCAAAGTTAATGGTAGTGAAAGTGCACTATTGCCCTTTTTTGATAATTCATCTTTGTTGTTCTGACTTTTGGTATTTAGAGATTAAAAAAAAGAAAAAAACTTTAAAGTTGTTGTTGCATGCCTGCTAGCTTTTATAAAACTTCAAGTTTTGCATTTATGCATATTAAAGCTATATTTATTTTCGTTTCTCTCTCTCATATTTTATTTTCAAATAAATATAATAATCAAATTTATTAGATAAATTAAAAAAAATAGGAGGTGCATCTTCACAAATGACTAGAGTTGTAGTCATTAATGCTTTCATTTTATGAAGAACATTTGCTATATATATAAGTAATATATTTGATTTGTTCATTTATTATGTATTTTATTATGATTGAGCATTATATGTTTTATAAGCATTTACTTAATTTGATGATTTTTTTTCTAAACTACATTTTTATTTAAAAAAAAAATATGCTTATCATAATTATGCCTATAGTTACATAGGTTTCTTTTAAATTATGATTGACAACTATATTGATCATTAACTTATTATTATTTAATCTTTTATTGATTTTAAATAGAGTAGTGCATATTAGTTGTAAATGAAGATTTTAAATTAATAATGCAAAGTGCAAATGATTATATGAGATTTCAGTAGGGTAAAAAATTATGAAATTATCTTGTTTTTTGACCTTGCAGAAATTTCTTGTTCCCATTTCTACATAAGCAATGCCAAATTATAATTAACATTGCATTTCCATTAACATGCAATGTTTTGTGCTCATTAATAACTTTCAGCTTTTTATTATTATCTTAATGAGAATGTTACTTATATTCTATTTTTAATTTAATAAGAAGGGAAAATTAAACATTGCTTTTATTGTTAATAAAGATTTAAAAAAATTCTTACAAATATTTGGTCGTTTTCACTAGATATTGAGGTTATTTATAGATTCAATTGCAGTTATTGTAAAACCTTGCAGGAAAAAAAAAATATTTTCACGCATCTGTTGTTACTTTATGTGATAAGAGCTTGTTCATATCTTTTGAACAAGTTATTCTTTATAATGGTTCTTGCAGAAGGTGCAAAGAGCCTAATTAAATTTGGTCACCATATGAGGTTGCCTTTAAAAAAAACTTTTTTTTGTGGGGGGGGGGGGGGGTTGAATTTCGCACAAGATGATAAAATCAAAGAATTAGAAATAGCATTTTCCAATCTTAACTTCATATCATTTTTTTTTTTTTTTTTTGCTGATACAACCTATATGTAATACTCGGATTTTTAAGGAAATATTGGATTGAAAACATTAAATTGCAATTTTTTTGAAAGATATTAATATTTTATTTAAAAGGTTAAATGCAACAGGCATTTAGAAAGACCAAAGATTTAGCAAAGATCATGAAGTATTCATACTTAAAATATTACAGTTCAGATTTCAGTATTGTGAATTCTTGAAAGGGGCATTGAATATTTTCTAATATTCTTCATTATAATAATGCTTTCAGAATGTGCAGTATAGGGACTTTCAATGAAAGACTATATAAATTTTATTAAAAACTAATAGTCATAACAAAATTAGAATGAAGTTATAGAATTGAGATTCATGTTAAGAGAATTTGTGTTATTTCAGACCAGGCTTCTTTAAATATTTTGATTTATCACTGATATTTACATTGCATTTAATGGCATGCTTAATTGCATTTAAATATGTGCATCTGAACTTTTCATTTAATAGTCAGTCTTCTATTCTGATATTTTAAATAAAATTGTGGGAGGGGGTCGGATAATTTAGGTCTTTCTACTTTCATTTAGGTATTCATGAATAGTTTTCTCCTATAATTATATGGTTGGAAGAATTTTTGTTCACATAAAGCACTTAAATCAAGGAGTTAATGAAAGCATGTGTAACAATACCATGTATTTTAGAAAATTATTATTCAGTATTATGTGATATAAACTCATAATTATCCTTTTCGTTTTCTTTTCTTCCAAATGAAAAGGATAATTTTCCACAGCTTACAGCAAGTATATGAATATCATCAAAATTTATTTATATAAAGCCTTATTTTGATGAAAATTTATTGAGAATTTTATAAACATGGAAAACAACAGGGAATATAAAATAAAAGTCAGTGCTTATTTTTTACATTTTAGAAGGGACTGTAAATACTTTTAATAATGTAACATGAAGATTATGGGCAATAAATATTGTTTCCAAAACCACCTAATTAAGGAGTAACTTAATACCAGTATCTTTAAAGTAGGTTATTAATATACTGTTACTATGATGATTACTTGTAACGAATTGCAGCTTATTAATAAAAACAAAAAAGCATTCAGAATCAAGAATAATTTTACAACTCATTACCTCCTACTCTGATTGTGTAATTTTAATGCTAGAAATATGTGTAACTGACCTTGGCTAGCTTGAGAAATCAGAACATCACTGACGAAATTTATATACCCTATTTGTTGGCATGTAAGATACACCCCATTTTCTAGAGGCTTTTTTTTTGCAGTACAAATAATTTTTAATCTGCTTTATGGAAAAATAAAGCATGTAATTTTCATTCAGTTGGTGTATAAAATATTTTTATGTACAAAAACAAAAAATAGACTATAATAAGACATATCTCATTTTCACTATTTTTAAGGGAGGGAGGGATGGGGGGAGTGCATCTTACTTGGCAGTAAATACAGTACTTTGATACTCCTTCAATTGTTTTAAAATGCCTTACAATTTGGTTTGAGGTATTTCTTTAGTTAACATTTTGAAAAATGCCTTTTTCCATAGGAAATGGTTTTCCCCTCCTACAAAGATTAAATTTTTAATAAAGATCTATCAAAGTGGAGTGCTCATATAGATTTCAAAATGCTGATGTGCAGGATTTAAAAATCCTTTGTAGGTTCATTGTTGAGATAAATTGTGTTGTTCATTACAGGTTGAAATAAAATGGTTGTAATTAAAATTTTGATTCATTCATGACAAGTGAACTTACAGTACATTATTCAACAAAGGAATTTCAACATGAAAATTTTGTTGTAGCGCCTTACAGATTTCCGGTGGATGTTCAGAGAAACAATTTATGCAAATTTTTGCAGTTTCTGGTCATTGGCTTCATTGTAAAGTCGATACAAAAATAAACAATTACAGCCATAACAAGTCATAAAGCTTAAGGAGTGAAAATGTCAGTAAAATGCCATCATCAGTAAAATGTTCATCAAATTGTTCTAATTATAGGGCTATGTTTAGCCTGTTAATTTTTACATTGTAGTGTCAGAAACTAGGCAGGATGCAATGACCATTATTTGAAGACTAGTAGTCTGAAGAACGAAATGTGAATTATTTTAGGAGGCTGGAGCATGTTGCGAACCTCAGAGCAGAGTGTACAGATTGATGCACGTGGCATCAAGTTGTAGCAGTTCTACAGTCTACCGCTGGCGACATTTTTCAGAGTCTAGAGAGTGTGTTATGATGCCCTGATATCTAGGAGGGTGTTATGAACCATTAATAGATTTTTTTTTTTACGAGTTAAAAATACAAGGGCAAATTTCATTATTGATGCAATTTCAGACAGATAAATTAAGCAAAAACATATGCTTATCTGTTGTGTAAGGAAAGCATGCTAAAAATCTACTTCAAATCCATCTCGTTACTCATTGTACTAGTGTTCGTAATTGACATAATTATGATTTGCATTATAAGAATGCTTGCATTTATTGATATCATTATTGATTTATAAGTTCAGCCCATCTGAAATTATCCAGAAAAAAAAAGTTGGCTTTGCCTTTCTATTTCAACAAGACAGTCAATAGAGATGTGCTCCTTTTTCATGTATTAATTTTGCACTGTTTCATTCTCAATGCTAAAGAATTATTGTATGGCTGCACACATCATTTTTTATCTACTGATCTGCCTCAACAATTTATTTACTACAAATTGCCCAAAGACAAATTAATCTAAAAGGCAATAGACTATTTTGCATATACTTTCAGTTATTAGTAATACTATGGATGCAATTATAAATATGAAATCTACCTCTACGAGGTGCCTTCATAAAATTCTAGGAATCGTATCCAAGACACACGAGTTTTGGTGGAAAATTTAATCCTTTTCTACATATTCACCAGATAAATTGATACCATAAGTATTCTACTATAATGCGACCTCTTGTATTATGCGATCCCATTTTCAGAGACCAAAAAACTAGTAAAAATTTTGCCCTCTTGTATAATGCGATCCCCATTTTTTGATTTGTCGCTAAGCTTATGCAAAAATTTTCCAAAAAAAATCCCTATTTTTTACAATTTGAAAAATGAATAACCTGGACATATACAATTAAAAAAACTTCAAAATCTGATTCATAATCGCCTGATTTTTCAAAAAGTTCCTTAATACAGTACAGATGGTGGTTTATTATAAAAGTTTATAATTAAAGAATTAAAAGTTATTTAATTTTTAAGAAGACAAAAACGATACAGTTATTGTAGATTACATGTACTTTTATTTTATGTTCATTTTTTGAAATTATTAAAGTACACATTATGTATTCGTGCATTAAGTACTCTTATAAATATTCATTTGAACTTCAGAAAACGTTTTTGGACAATTTCAGGAGATAGAACATAGTGGCTGTTAAAAATTTTACTGATCGAAAATTTATTTCACTTTTCACTTTTATTGTTACCAATTTATTTAATGCCATGCCTATATTGTTTGATTATTATCAATAAATGGCAGCAAGAGAAATTATAATAAATAAAACGTGATCACAGTGATTTTTTTGCCCAATGGGTCACCATTTTGTTTTTTGAGAATTCACTTTTGCATTAGCTTTTGGGGACGAAAAATTGAGAAAAAAAGGGAATTAATGCACTATATATACTATATACTACATAATATACTGTAATGTACCAGTATATT
>JAHWFO010042181.1:4600688-4627191 GCA_023313115.1 Rhysida immarginata | reverse complement strand
AGTTCGTTTACCCCCCCCCCCCCCCACCGTTAGCTTTTGGTGATGTAAAAATGGACGGGAAATTGAGATAAAAAATGAATTAATGTACCATATATATTGTATAATGCACTATAATATACCAATGTTATACACTATTTTCGTTTGAAGTTCGTTAGACCCTCCCCCCTCCCCAGCTGTTGTAGTGCTAATTTTTCCCTCTTGTATAATGCGATCCCACAAAGTTAGGTGGTTTTTCAGGTCAAAATATTTTGCATTATAGTAGAATATTTATGGTACTTTTTCCAAGTGATGGATAAGCTATTGGAGGCCATCTTTGTAGAAGCCCTATTTTGTCTATTTAAGAAGCTCTCCACCTCAGATATAACCTCGTCATCCTCTTGGAACTTCTTTACATGTAGTGGTTTCTTCATTCGAGGAAAGAGAAAATAGTCACTGGGTGTCAGGTCAGGTGAATAGGGAGGGTACGGTAAAATTTTGAATCCTAGGTTGACCGCAAGTTTCACAGCGACATGTGCTGAATAAGTGGCTGCACTGTCTTCTGTCTTGGAAAAGGAGCACACCCTTGCTCAAATTTCTATGTTTCTTTTTAATTGCATCCTGCAACCTCTTCAGGGGGCCATGGTAATAACTCCCCGTTATTATTGTACCATTTCTAGCATAATCGGTAAAGATAACTCCTCTGGATTTCTAAAAAACGCTCAGCATCACTTTTCCAGACGAACTCTGGGTCCGTGCCTTTTTTGGGGGGGGGTGGAGATGACGTGCTTCCATTGTTTGCTTTGTTCTTTAGTTTCGAGTCAAAATAGTGCACCCAGCGTTCATCTTGTGTGACGAGTCTGTAAAAAAGTCTTCTACATCCACATGCAAAAGCTGTACATTTCGATTGATGATTGCTTTTGCCACCTCTTTTTGCATTGGGGTTAGCAATCTGGGAACAAAAGGTGCTGCAAGCTTTGTCATGTGAAAAATATCATGAAGGATGTTGGATTTAGACCCCGAACTAATGTGGACCAAGAGTGTGTTGGTATCAACGGTGATTCGATGATCTTTGTGTACCAGAGCCTCAATTTGAGCCTCAATGGTCGGTTCCTCGCTCAGTGATAATCGTCTGGATCGTGGTTCATCCTGGAGGCTTGCTTGGCCACATTTAAAGCGGATTCGCCACTCTACCACTCTACTGCATGATAGGGCATTTTTGCCATATATGGCTATCAGCTCAGAGTGGATTTCTTTGGCACTTTCCCCTTTTAAAAACAAGAATCTGATTACGACAAGTACTTCAATTTTGTCAACACTTGCCGCCATTTTGCTTATTCCCTCTAGCGGCAAAATGTGGTATGAAACTAGGATAAAAATATACTTGTTAACTTGTCAAGAATGCGCGTTTTTTTTTTTTTTAAGTTGTAGTTTCCCGATATTATATTTCTAGGATATGATTCTTGGAATTTTATGAAGGCCCCCTTGTATATGTGTATGCTATGTACAAACATTAAATGAATGCCAACACTTTTGATGTGGAACAATTTGTCTTGCCATGAATTTTAAATTAGTACCTCATTAATTATCTATTGCTTGGGAAAATTCTATACAACCTTCTAATTGAAAACTGAAGAATCAGAACAATGATGCTATTTTTTGTATGTCAGGAAATAGTTTCATTCGATGGAATAGAAACTGTATGCTTGTGTTAAAGATTCCAATAAACATGTGATTCGTTTTACATTAGTGTGATATCACGCAGTTAATCCAGAAATCTGTTGTAATACATTGCTGGCCATGAAAATCTCTACAGTCTCTTTCCGTGCTGGAAATTTGATTAAACAATCACAGGCGGATAAATGATAATACAAATGAGTAGTGATTGGTCTTTCATGCATGTAGGGTGCATTTTTTAGCATCTGCAAAGCACGAGATAAATCTGGGATAGAGCCTTTCTATCATACTGGTGGCAGAGAATGTCCTGAGGCACATTTTACTATCCTTCCTGCAACTGCATATGTAGATCATCTAATGTTTGGGTAGGTCTTCAATAGTGGTGCAAATGTCACTCCATCAAAATCTATATGCAGTGTTCTTCCCAGAAATTTTTAGCAGCTGGGGGGGGGGGGGGGGAAAAGGAGGAATGAAAAAGAAGAACGATTTATGCAACCTCATGAGGATAAAATAGGTGTGAATCGTTGTGTGGTTATTTCTCCACGATTATAAGCGCAATCCACCACAAAGGCAGCATACTATTTAGTTATTTAGTTGTAATCAGACAGAATTGGGCAAAAATTTAGATATGTATCTCCTGTAGACAAATTAGAAGAAAAAAATTATTTGATATTTAAAAGTTTGGTCTTTTAATTTTTTTGGTACTGGTAATGAAAAATAAAAGTTACTTAAATTTGAAATAAAGTTTGTGACACATCATCAGTTTTTAAATTAAAAGTTAAATTACATAAAGAGATACCCTATACGTAATGCTGGCTTCAGTGGCAGATCAAAGTGCTCGGTGAAGAAAAGTAAACCAGAAAAATATAACGATTCACCATATAAATTAGTTGGGTGGTCAAGGAAAACCAACCAGGTGGTGGCACACCCATATAAAAGGGCCTGGGGAGAACCCTGCATATGTGTTCAATAGAAGACAAATTTGGAGATTGGCAGGTCAGGAAATGGGCCTACATCTTGTAGAGCCTGTATGGGAGTGAGCATTATCCTGCTTAAAGATCCATTAAGTTGTGAGAACACTGAGTGTATATGGGAATGCATCTGGTGATGATGTTTAAATACTTCACTGATGACCAGTTAGGCATTGGTCACTAAATAAAGGAATCCAGGCAGGCAATACCCAGAAAAGATTCACATTACCATCTCTGGTCTCGGAAAGGTCAATCAGGTATTGACATGTCCTCTCTGCTTGGATCACTTGGAAATGAGACTCATAAGTTTGGAAACGGGACTTGTGAGACTGTCTGGATCACATAACCATTGGAATCATCATTTTCCTTTTTTCTTTTGATACAAAAGTACCTGACATGGCATCTGGATTTTGCATTCCTTTAGAGATTCAGTGTTGTACTTTTTGATTATGATTGGTGGCACAGTGGTTGTCTTTAAGGAGCCTAGATATCCTTTGCTTATCTCGGTCATCTGTAGCCTGTGGACATCTGCATATGTGCCTTTGTGGATGGTTTTTCCTTGATTATCCCATTCAAATAAACCTCTTGAATCAACGGTCTGTGAAAAAAATGAAATGATCACTATTTCTTAATGACTGGCCCCTGCTCATTTGACCAACTATCATCGTTTATCGTTGCCCATGATGCAGTTGGAGTTGAGGTGAAGATGCATTATTATGTTCATTGTTCCCCTCGAGTCTCTAAAATTGAGATTTTCTGTAGTGCTTACTATCATAATTGCAGATAAGCACCTTAGATAAAACCTAGAGCACCTTACACCACTGTGCTAATTTATATTTCATTATTTCTCCCCTTGACCAAATCACAGAAGCAGTTTTCTTTGATATTAACATTCCACAAAAGTATGGATATGGCATTTCTGATGGCCAATGAATGTTCGGCAGCCAACACCGACTTTTGTTCGTTGGAGCTCATGGGCCCATATTGAATCATGGATGGTGTAGTAGAGGCAAACATAACTATCTATATCATGGAATGATTTGAATCTACAACCAGATGGGCTTGAGAACTGAATCCTATGTTTCAGTGCTCTTGCCTACCTGGCTATTGCCTACAATCTTAACAACCATTTGCAGTCAAGAATCGGAAATCAGAAATTCAGAATTGACTAAAAATACAGTTGTCCCTCCACAAGTCAATAGCCCTAGTTTCAGGGCCTTTCCATCTTGTGGAATTCCAAATGGTGGAACCTTCCCCACCCCCATGTGTTTTTTCAAAGTATGTTAAAAAAAAATTTTCTATGTTAAAAACATTTTTTCTGCGTTTTCAGAAAATAGAATAAAATTTTATGGTATAATTTAAAGGTTTTGTAGGTAGAAAATAAAAATTACCAATTCTGATAAAATTGAAACTGAAATTTAACTCTGAGTAACTTTTTCTTTTTTTTCAATTTCGATGTTTACTGGCTATTAATTAGCAAAACCATTATATTCTTTCACAGTAATTTGGTGCTTCTTATAAATGTTATTCCCTATTAAATTTTTATTCCATTATTTATTGGCTTTAAATTTCATTTGCACGTTTTGTTTCATCAAAATTTTTGCTTTCCGAAAATTTAGTCCTTGCATTTTTTTCCCCGTATTTTAATTTCGGTCGAACTTTTTCTCTTTTGATTTTAATTTTTTTCAGATGATAGCAATGTCTAAATACTGTCCAAATAACTCTGTATATAATAATGTTTGTGTAGAATTTTAAAACTATATGTTCGAATTATAAATTTCTTGATACAATAACGGGAAGGATGATCACTTGGCCATCCTGAGCAAAAATGTAATCAACTGATCATGAAACTCCACAACAACTATTTTCCAAAAGCAGAACAAAATTGAAATGTTCACTAAAATGATGAGATAATAATAGTTTTCAAATATACGATCGCCCTAATAAGCCTAATGATAGAGAGAAAAAACTCCTAATTTTCCGCCAATGTGATCGATCCACGTTAGGCTGATTTTTTTTTTTTTTTGCGTTTTTATGATAGGTTTAGGAGGCATTTATTTATTATTTTTTAAAACTAGTTATGGATGTAAACATTTGTTTTACCTAATTTACAGCTATACACTGCTTTGCAATGAAATTGCCCCACCTACAAAGAGTTATCCGAAGAGCCAAAAGTAGGTATACAGCAAGAGATACATCTGAACACACCTTTATTACGTTATGGAGCCAAGACATGCACTTGTTTGTACAGAGAAAGTAGCATCAGTAGGTTGTGGCACCACCAAGTGGCGATGCATTGGTGATCATACAGGTGGCGAACGTCATCTTGGAGTACGTCTGCTCAGACCCGGTGAACCTGCTGTGTCAGTTCATGGAGATTGCGGGGTGATCGTAAACGACGTCCCACCATGTCCCACACGTACTCAATTGGCAATAGGTCTGGGAACCTCGTGGGCCATGGCAGGCAGTTGACATCATGCAGACATTCCATGCTCATGTTTGCCGTGTGCGGTCTGGCGTTATCCTGCTGAAAGACTACGCCGGGTATGGTGTGCAAAATGGGCAGTAATACGGGCTGCAGAATCTCTGTGACGTACCGTGCTGCTGTCACGGTGCCTTGGATGGTGACTAAAGGCGTTCTGGTATCGTAGCCGATAGCACCCCAGACCATGATCCCGGGTGTTGGTCCACAATGGCAATACCGGATGCATTGTACATTGGCACGTTCCAATGGTCTGATCCACACCCATCTGCGTCTATCATCGGTGTCCAAACAAAAGCGGGATTCGTCGCTGAAGACCACCGGGCGCCATTCCATTTGCCAGCCCATTCGTTCACGACACCATTGCAGTCGTATCGCGCAGTGCTCAGGTGTTAAAGGAAGACACAACAGTGGACACCTGGCAGACATTGTCATGGCGTGTAACCGGCGTGCTATTGTCGCTATTGAAACTAGAGCAGTACCGGGAATAATGATGTTGCCGCGCAGTTGCCGCAGGGTGATGGTTCTGTCCGCTAGCGTTGTTCGCAGTATCTGCCTATCGGTACGAGCTGACGTGCTTCTCTGGGCCCCACAGTCTGGTCTTTTGGTATGTGTGCCTTCCTCTCGTGATTGCCTCCAACATCGGCCTACCGTCCGTGTGTCCCGCGACACATGGACAGCAGTCCGTCTGGTTGACCATCCAGCCTCGGAGAGGCCAATAATCCGACCTCGTTCAGAGTCTGTTAATTGCGTGAACGGTAGTCGTTGTCGTCGTATTGGCATTGAGACCGTTGTGCGGATTACAGTACTGTACGTTCACGAGACAGTTGCTTCCTCCCTACTGAACGTCTCGCACAGGTGTAACTGATGAGCCTATACAGGCACCCGCCACCCTGTATCAACCCAAATGGTCATGTCCCGTGAGCATGCATCTTATTTTTTACTAGGGTTAGGAAAACGCCCCCCCCCCCCCCCCCACTAAATATGGATAAGGTTGGATAACTCCTTGTTGGTGGGGCAATTTCATTACAAAGCAGTGTATAATGACACTTTTATACAGATCACATTTTATTGTAGGGCATTTTCATGGGCCTAATGTTTTTGTCACCGACGTATATCGATCACCTCCTCCATGTATGCTAAGAAGCGTGAACATTACGATGTACAACTTGTAATGATTTATTATAAATGAACCAGAGATGGAATGAAAATTCCTGTTTTTGAAAATCAAACTAAAACACACTGTAATTTAAAAAAAAAAAAAGAAGCCAAAACTCTGCACTTCTTCTAGATATACTATGACGAAGAATTCATCACTAAGCTTTCCATTTAGACAGGCTAAGTTCGCAAATAACATCAGGGATGTTTCCTTTACACTCTATTCAAGATTTGAAAAAACGAACACACTTAAGGCTTTTATGAATTTATTTGACTAAAACATTAACAATATTGAGAAAAAATGTATTATATTCACAGATTTAGAAAAAGGTTATACGACATGATGTTGATTTCTTAAATAAGCTGTAGCTGTGTTGTACAAGAATACTGTAAATTTTTCTGTAGTTGAAAATAGAATTGTCAGTAAAACAGAACAATGATGCTTTGCAGACCTACTTGCCACTTTATTTTTTCTTTTCATTATATTAAAAAAATAATATTAACGATAAGCACGGCAGTATTTTGGATTTGATCGACTAACTACTTTTCGATTGATTAATGATAAACAACACATGAATAACGTAAAATAATGAATCAAATAAAGTACAATAGAAAAAAAAATTCTTTTAAACTATTACGTGCTAAGCATTTCTAACAGTAAAACATCGGCAATACCACTCTTCAATTAAAGAAAGGTATTCGCGTCTACTTCATTGCCGAGATGTATTCGTAATACACATTCTTCAATAAATTACCAGCTTTTGAAAAAGAAAATTTGCAAGGGAAAATTAAACCAGATTAAATACAGTAATATTTTTCCAAATTAAGACAAACTTAATCACAAGTCAGCATTTAAAATTTTTAAGGGAAAATGTAGCCGCTAATCCGGGGAGGGATGGCTCTGTAATCGGTCGCCATTCCGAATTTTGTAGAAAACAACCAGCTCAAATAAAGCCCCTTTATAACAATTCTCGTTAACTTTCATAGCCCCCAAAACAGGGTGTATGCATTGGTTAATTTTGAATATTTTTATTGGCAAAAATCCACGACTGAAAGTCATTGTCTGCTATCTTGGCTTTCAAAATTGCCGACTTATGGAATTTCCTGACATGTGGAATGCCGACTTGCAGAGGGACAACTGTATTAAAAAAAAATTCATTAATATACAAAATCATAAAAAAACATGTTTGAATATATGTAAAGATAGCAAAAAAGATAAAAATATTAAAAAAAATTAACTTAAAAAACACGATCACAAACATATATCTAAAAATCATATTTGTATTAAAATGGATTATGTGAAATGGACCATTGACTTCATCTTCCCCTCCATAGGTTTTTTTTCTCTAAACAAACTGCAATCAAAATTTGCTTTTGTTGAGCATTTTATTTTTCTTTCTTCACCTTTGCTAATACATTTGTAATTTCATCTTTAAATAAGTCAATAAATCAGTTGATTTTTTTTAAATGTAAACCCCATGAAACATGTTGATGCAAAATTCTCTTGCTCTATTCGAGATTAATTGTCAAGCTATGATGATTGGGATGAGGGGGAAGCATTCAGAGCTAAAATGCCTTATTAAATAATCATGTTTTATTAAGAACTTCCAATATTCTCAATTTAAAATTCAAAAAGTTTAAATTTCTTTGTTAGAAAGCACAAATATGATGATTGTTTTGATGATTTCGCTCTAGTGTCTGTTAAATCAAAAGTTTGCTTTTAATTTTTGCACATTTAAGCCTTGTTTGAATGGTAATAACTTAAAATATGTATGAATTTAATATAAAGAAAGCAAAATTACTTTAACGTAATAAATTTGCATTTAATGCAGCCTGGAGAGATTGGTATCTATCACGAGTGTCCTCTGTAAATGCAACTCGAGTGAATTAATGCGTTAATCTTTTTAAATTTTTTTCCTTACCAATATTGTTGTCATGGATTCCGTAATGTAAGTCCATTTTTCTTTTTTCCAGATATTTAAGAGTTTCATAATAAATGATTAATCAATTTCATATACTAACAAATTTTTAATTGATCATATTGGACATTTTAAAATATAAACAATCCAATAAAACTCGTTTAATCCAGCACACAAGGGACCAGTTACTGCCAGTTCATGGAAACTGCCATTAGCAAACCTAATTCTGTCGTCCCCCTCCCCCAATAAATTCCTCTCCTGCAAACTAGTGCATATTTGTACCAGGTCCTTTGATGAGAAAAATTTCAAAGCAAAAAAGAAAAGTAGCACCATAGGTTGGTACATAGAGGGCATTCTGCTAGAACAAATGAACTATGATAAATCAACTTAATTATGGACCCACTCATTAAGAAAACAAAACTCATGTAAAAATATTACTGGTTCCTTAGACAGTGTACACATGCTGTCAAAAGTAATGCAACTCCTCCCGGTAATATTAACGAATTCTCTCTCATACGGGCTCGGCTAATAAAGCACCCTGTGCTGATACTGTCGAGGCATCGAAGTGGTCGTGATGGACTGTCAGAATACAGAAATCTGTATCCAATATCGGAAGAAACCTTTAACTGGGTCCAAGCATTAGGGGTGTACAGGATTAGTTGGGTCAGATTGCTGCACAACATTGTAGAAATATTTGCATTTTCAATCATTTGCAGCTTCGTATATATGCTTTCCATGATAGTAGTTTGGATTGGATCATGTGTATTTCCAGGCCTGGTTGGTCACATTATCGTATAGCCACTGAAATGGGGTGTGACGTCTGTACAGTTCCAAGTGTGTTCATTGGTGATGTGAAGAGCATGCAAAAACATTCCCATGTACTTTTAGCATGTCCAGTGTTAATGAATGCAAGGAAAAATCGGTGAACTCATACAGAGTTCTTTGTATAGACCTGTGTCCAACAGCACTATTCTTTGTCACTTCCACACAGCTGGGCTTCGTGCTCAACATCCAAGATGACGTATACTCCTCACTGCATAAACAAGTCAGAATATATTCCACTGGTGTCAAGCTAGCTGCCACTGAGAAGCTGAATGGACATAATGTAGTCTTCATTGATGAATCCATCCTATATCTTGGTATGGATGATGGTCGAGTACACATATGTGTTGATGTGTTTGTGAAGAACTTCAAGACACACGTTTGACTCAAGGCAATACAAAGCTAAGAAAAAAACAGAAAGGAAAAATGTTTTCCATTCTGTTTTTTCTTTCCAAACTCATCCATAGTTTCTGCAATTTCTGGTTGGTCTTGTGGTTATTGCAACACAAGGCCTTCGCCAGAAAGTGTGGGATGCCATAGCTTATGACTCTTGGACTGCTCTATTCTTCATAGTGGGCAATCTAACCAGTCAAAAATATGTAGATGAGGTGGTTAAGTCCTTCATGGGTGCCATTCAAGGTGGACTGTTCCATCAAGGTAATCAAGGCAGATCTGTCTCCAATTAAGCATGTGTGAAACCACATGGGGAGATATATATGTCACTTCATGGTGGGCTGTATCACAGGACTTCATCCGCACTCTGTACGCTGCATCAGGTGAGCAGCTGTTGTAATATGAATGGTGGATACGCTGGGTATAGACATTATTGTGAATACTGTGTATTGTAAGGCCAAGCAAACATTAGCAGTTGTTTTATGTTACATGTACATTTCTTTCTTACTCTTATCTTACTACTGTATTTGCATGACTTTTTCTGGGGGTTGCATTATTTTTGACGAAATAAGAAAATAGAATGAAAATTCCTCTAAAATAATTGCAAGACATTATGGATACTTATCTTTCATATGTATGCTGAAGGAGGCAAATGCCCTGGTGCATCATCCACTCCCATTGCCATCTTGGTTACATGATCAAATGGGATCTTATCTTCTTGCCAGTTTGTGGCATTGAAAGAAGAAGACAAGGGTGGAGGCAACTTTCCTTAAATGGTTCCTTGATTGGTTATTTGCAAATTTTTAAGCACTTAATTAACCACTAATGCAAATTTATCAAAAAATAACTTTCTATGACATTAAAAAAAAAAATAATTGGGCATTATTTTTATATTAAGAATAATGATCTCCTTTAAAGCCCTTTTCATTTTATTTTTTTGTTTTTTTGCAAATGAAAATTATTAATCATTTTTAATCGCTCTGATGTAAAAGACAGGAAAAAAAATTAACCACTTGTTGTTGTAGATCTTTAACATAATACTTATCCATATTAACCAATTGATTGCCTTGGTTTACCTGCTTTGGCTGTCAACATATATTCTAATTAGGTTGCATGCATGTTTTAGGCTGTGAAATGCCTGGAGCCACGTTATTCATCCAGCAGTAGGATATCAATGGGCAATCCCCATTCCATCCCCTTGTATCACTCCATCCCATCATCTAACAGGGAAATAGAGTGGGCACCCAGGGTAAGTGCACTCCTTGTATGTGGCATATTTGGGAACTGCTTCTCTTTGTGTATTGTACATGGATCGTTTTGCTTGATTCAAACCTGCTTGAAAATGTTCTGAATGTGTTATCTTTTAACGTCTTTGATTTGTATTCTGTTTGCTAAAAGAACTTTAAGAATAAGTTCCCAGAAATAAAAATTATAAATTAAACAATATGAAGAAATAACAAGTTTTCATGTATATACATGTAATTACTCTTTAAAATGCATATTTGAATAGTGCTCATTATGTTATGGAAATTTCTGAAGCTGATGTGGAGCATGTTTGTTTGTTTTAAAAATGTTCTTTAATTTTAAAAGAAATCTAATAATGATAAAGATATTTAACTTATGTTTCATATATTATTCATTTTGTTTTATTATATCATTATTTTTTACATATTTGTGGATTTTTAGCATCCCTGAGGTGTTTTTAAAGCGCTAACTTTCATTAGTACTGTGCTAACGTCTTTAATCAAATATGAGATTCAGGTTAGCTCATAGAATTCATCTGCTTGATTGTGATTTATAATGGCTTTTGTTTTGTTTGCTTGTATCATTTAATATGAGATGCTAAGCATGCCATGGTCTTGTCTTGATTAAAGAGATTTAATCTTGTTCTTTTTTGGGAATTGATTTTCTTTTGGTTATTGTGTTGAGTGGGAAGAAATGATTGATTGCTTTTTGATAAGAGTATTATTGAAGAATATTTTTATTTCTTATGATAAAGGTTAAAGTGGGAAATTTAGACGAGAAATTAGGTATCAAATTGTAAAAGTGATCAGCACATAAATGGCATTTAATTTAAATACGTTTGAATATCAGACATATTAAAATAATATTGGTTAGATTCCCCCCTCCCCCCAAATATACAACTGTGAAAACAAGTCATTAGGATTTTTTCTGTTAATTGAAATAAAATAATACATTATAATTGTTTTTCCTAATATTCAGAAGAGACCCATGTGATTCTTAACCCTTTCACTGCGTAATTAAATTTTATTTTCATTCTTGAGAAGATGGAATTATCTACTTTTAGCAGCATAACAAGAAGTTTATTAAACCCTGTGAGATGAATCAGATTTCCGCAGGTAGAGATAATGTTATTTTATGTGGATATATCCGCTTTACGCAGCAAAGGGGTTAAAGCTTGTTTCCTTCATTAAAAATGTCATTATTGTTACTCTTTTTTAGTTGTCGGTAAGCTACTGCTTTGCTTAATCTGAATTGACTAACAAGAAGACTCTATGAACTTTAATTTTTGATAATAAAAATTTAAACGAGTTTTTAATGCAGGGAAAAAGGTAGAATGGGAAGTGAAGCCCATAACTGTTCCAATGCTATTTCGTTAAAATCAAAAAAGTGCCACCAAACTCTATAACACCTGGTTCGGTAACTAATAGCTGTTACTTTAATTAGGCATTCTCACCAATGGTGTGCTGCACATGTGGTTCGGAAACTAAATAAAAAAACAAAGCCACTTGGTCAAACCGTAGATCACGTGATCGCTTCCTCTCCGTTAGCATCTACCGAGATGCACATTAGAGCACCAACAACTTCGGCTTACAATACAGTCAAACTTCTATAAAGTTAGGGGTTTTTCTTTCTTTTTGCAATATGTCGATTAAAAGGGCTCATGGTGGATTTGGTGCTGCGAAAATGTGCAACAACTCAACTTTTAATAATTAATAATACAGGGATCATTTTAGGCAGGGTTTATGGGGGATTCCACCCTGTTTGCCTTTTTCATGAAGAATTTCTGCCCTGCTGCCCTTTGATCCTGATTGCGTGCCCTGACGCCTGAAAATGTGCCCGCAAAGAAAAATCTAAAAATGTTGTAAAGGCTTAAGGAACTTCAAAAAGAACTATTCATTTTTTATAGAAAAAAAATCTTTTTTGAAAACTTAATGCCCGTTTTTGGGTGGCAAAGTGCCCTTTTTTGATAACGTCTTGCCCTTTTTAGCCCTTAGCAACCTGCCCTTTTTTTAAGTTTAGAATGAACCCTGATAATAAATAATTCAAAGTGGTTGAAGGAATAGAAGAGCACAGGTGGGGAGGATACCGCTGCTAAGTGGTTTTGTTTTGTTTTTTTTTTTAGTTTCTGAGCCAACTGCGCAGTAGCGCTGTGATCACTTTTATTTCAACAAATGAGCATTCTGCCTCTTCCCTGACACATATCTTTCCAACTAACAAGGGGTGTACATGTAGTTGTATGATGCATTTTTTTTTTTTGCACGCAAGCATATCATGGAGGTCATAGCGTTTCTTTCAGGTGAAGTGAATTCATGCATATTGTTGAGTAGTAGGAAGAAGGAAGTTGACAACGCATATACACCGCTTTAACAATGGAGTCGTTTTATGGTTATATGTGCTGAAATTTTTGTTTTTTCAGTTTATTTTGAAAGAAACAAAATTTAGCATTTTCTTATTTTGCAAGCATCAATTGTAGCTTTAGATGAATAGCATATTTCACTTTGTTGTGAATCTGGGAGGTACATATTCGTGTAGTTCCCTTGTAAGTTTCCATTCAATGCATTTCTCAAAATTTGCAGAGAAAAAATTCATAAAGTTATCATCAATGTGTGCACGTTCTGGTGGAATGTTTTAGCCAGTTGTAAGTCGCTGGCATCTCATGTTGCAGGTTTGGTTTCAAATTTCGTATTTGAGGAATTATTTTTCTTCTTTTTTTCTTCCTGGATTCATTTTAATGCCATGAATGTGTATAATATATATACAGTCAATTCTCGTTAATACGAAATCGTGGGGACCAAGAAATTTTTTCGTATTATTCGTATTTCGTATAAACCAACAATACTAAAAGTGTTATGAAATAAGCACGGAAATAGAGTACTTTAAGTTAGAAATAATTTTTATTCATCTCTCCTAAAAAAATCTGTAATAACAGTTTGTTTGTATACCGGAATAGAAAAAACGTTAACTTGCTTGTTCAAACCATATTAAAAGTACCGTTTCGATGTCTTCGTGTGCTGCTTTTCGCATTCGTTTTCTTCTTTTCGCACTCGATTCAGCCTGTTGTCTTATCTTTTCCGAGTTTTTAAGTATCGTTGATAATGTTGACGGTGGAATGTCAAAGTCTTTAGCAACCTACCCTTTTATAGCATTTGGTTTTTCCGCTGCATTCAGAATTTGTAACTGAAGATCTAATGAAAGATTCTTTCGTTTCCTTTTGCTTGAAGCTGACATTGAATAAAATTCCTGACTGTAATAAAATTAGATAACTGCGTTGTAGCGATGAGAAAATTGATTTTGAAACGATGCCGATATTGCACTTGTTTAAATAAAGATTTGAGCGCCATGTGACAGGATTTCAGATCTGAATAGCTGAACCAATCAGATTTCCCGTTAGTTTGAAAGCACGTGATTCAGACTTCGCAAATCAGATTTCCCGTTAGTTTGAAAGCACGTGATTCGTTAGTTTGAAAAATTCGACTAAATAACCAATATTTTTTATCGAATAATCGACTAAAATTATCGATTAAAAATTAAAAAGTATCGACTGATTAAAAAAATCGAGTATTCATTTCTTCGAATAATTCAGAAGCAATCACATATGAAAGGACTTTGAAAATTATTTTTATTAACTTTACACTTCGAAATCTGAAATTTTATCATTAAAATTGTTCCTAAAAGGACTATTTTTCAATAAAATTATGAAATTTTCCTTCGTATAAACCGTATTTTAATGAAAATATGTTCGTATAAAGCAGAAAATTTTACATAGTAATTGCTTTCTCAGGGACAAGCCACAAAATGTCTTCTTATTAACCGGAATTTCGTACTAACCAGTTTCGTATTAACGAGAATTGACTGTACATTTTGTAAGTATAATTGTAGTTTTCCATTTTTATTACCATTATTTAAAATTTGAAAGTTGTGAGAAAAGTTTTTTTACAAATCAGAATTTACTGATACAGAAAGACAAGCATATAAACTTAATCTATAAACTTTTCTTCACTTTTCAACATAATCTCCATTTTGCTGCATGCATTTCCCATCGTTCTGCAAGCTTGAAAATTCCCTTGTGGTAGAATTCAAGTTTCAGCAGTCCAAAGACACTGCGTCCTCTTCCAAGTTTTGCTGTAATTTCAGACATTGTGATATATCTGTCTTTGTTAATGATGGCATTAACCCATTCCTTCTTGTGTTCAGTTGAGACAGTTCAAGGGTACCGCTGTCACTTAGATCTTAAATACTCATATTTCCATCTTTGAAAGGTTTGACCTATCCCTTAATATTGCTAGTGCCTATACAAAATATAGTATTAAATAAATGCTAGACATAATGCTCCAACATGAACTAAACATATTAAAATGAAAAACACAAGAAAAAAATTGCATGACCTAGATTCAAACAAGGGACCATCAGTTTCATGAACATTGCCTCTATCAACTGGGCTAGCGTGAACACTGGACAGGAAGGCTAGTGTCCTAAACACTACAAGGTAGTCCCCGCCTGAATTTAGAATAAAGTAAATAACGTTACCCAAATGATTCCACAACGTTATTTAATCTATAACGTTAGATTCCACATGTATAGCACTCTAATGAATGTAATTTTTAACAATTGAGGGCTCAGTGGAAGGCACAAGGCACAAAAACCTAAATGAAAGAATAACAGTGTAAACCTTTTGGCAAATGTACACTGTATATGATGTAGTGGAATATTAATTTTGCTGATTTTTGAACTTGAAATTAGTTTTTGTGGAAACTCAATGATAGGTGAGACACTGGACTAACAGATCAGGAATTCCTGCCTTCCAAACCATCAGGAGGTGAATCTCATCAGAAATTGAGGTGACTAGCCGGACACTCATGTATCCCTGGTTTGAATCCAGGTTGCAGAATTTTTCCCTTCCACTTTTTTTTTGAGCATGTGTAAATGCTTATAAGCAAACATTGCAGGTGTTATTAGCGAACTTGGCTTCCTCCATCAGTGCAATACTTTGCATGAAGTATTTGGTATTTTGTCTGAAAGGGAAGTTTTTGGTGGCTCTTCTTTTCTTTCATTCTTTCTTACTTACTTACTTTACAAAACCCGCTTATCCGTTAGAGCCGCGGGGGCAGCAGCCTTATGGAGGATCTCCAGCGATCGCGATCTTCCGCCATTAGGCGCATGTCCTCCATGGTAATACCCAAGAGACTCGAACCCAGATTTTCCATGTAGTCTAGCCACTAGGCCGACCCCTTGTTCTCTTACCTACCGGCTTGGAAAATAACAACTGCCTAGGAAGACCAGTTTGCGGCATCCATATCACGTGGCCATACCAGTGCAACTGAGATCTCTCAATGTGGAGAAGTAGCGCTCAACACTTAAAGGCTCCCTTATTGTACTGCTGTGCACTCTATCTAGTAGGGTAATGCCTATCACACCTCTCAGAAATCTCATTTCGGCTGCTTGTACCTGTGATCGCACTCTTTTGGTCATTACCCCAGACTCATGACCATAGGTGAGAATGGGGTCAAAGATAGATTTGAAAACAGAGAGCTTGGCTTTGTTTCTCAGCTCACGTTTCATTATCATGGATCCCCACAGTTCACTTCTCACACAGCTTGCTGCACCGACCCGAGCATCCAATTCTTTATCCTGCCACCCATCACTCGTGAGTTCAATCCCGAGATACTTGATTCTTTCTTTCTTCATTTATTTATTTATTTATTTATTTATTTATTTATTTATTTATGTAATTGAGTGTTTAAGCTTAATTTTAATTGTATGTTTGTTTGATTTATATAAATCATTAGAGTTGTTACTAACAATTTCTTCAGTTGAGTATTGACGTTCTTCTAAGTACGAATTGTACTAGTAATGCCATTTTCCAATGTGTTGAATTTGTTTTTTGTTGTTTTTTTTTGCCACAATTGTTTTAATTTTTCCATTGAAGTAAAAGCATACACGGAAGAGCAGTTAGCAATCTCGGCGATGAAAAACTTAGGCCTATGAAAACTACGAAAATATCCCATAATAAACTGTAGTGGAAATGAAAGTGACATTATGAAAACTACGAAAATATCCCATAATAAACTGTAGTGGAAATAAAAGTGACATTATGTATCTGTAAATTAGGCAAAACAAATATTTACATTCCAAATGCCTAGATTAAAATAAATAAATAAATAAATAAATAAATAAATAGACAAACGTTGTCTGGGCCTGTTAAAAAAAATCCTCATATAAATTTGATCATACTGATGGGAAAATCCAGTATTTTTCTTTTGGACACTTATCTTTAGTTATTAGAATGATTGTATATATCTTTGAAAACATTATTGTCTCATCTTCGGCATTTCAATTGCATCTCACCTTTATGGTAATATCAAATGGTAGTATTTGTCCACATGAGGTATAAGGTACGTCGTCTCAAAAGACCCGATTTGTATAAGAGTTACACTTTCTTTCCCTCATTATATGAGGAGCCCTTGAACCGTTCCTCAAGAATACTAGTAAAAGGTTTAAGAGTATTTTTAATGGAAATGACGAAATTTTTGTGGGAAAGTGTCACCTTGCTAGGCAACAGCAATGAAAGTCATAATCCATCCAAGTAGGAATAAGACAACTTTGAAAAAGAAGGAAGTAAAGGGTGGTATCTTTTGTTTTGGATGGCCTGCACCTCCTTTTGTTTTCTTTAATAAGAAATTTTTCCATTAAAATATAGTTAAACATTTAAGGCATGATGCAGGAAACTATTTGCGATCGCAAGCAAGCAAAAAAGAGGGCGAGCGTAGCATTTGCGACTCGCATGCAATGCAAGAAGGAAATTCCTCGTAATTAATAGTGATCTTATTCTTGTAATGTTGCGGGAACCCAAGAGGTCCCACAATGCTGCTAGACCAATGTGGCGGCTCTTTACTATAGCTCATGTTACGCAAAAAAAAAAAAAAAAAAAAAGGATGTTTAAGAAAATCTTTAAAATTATGGGTACAGTAATGACTATGAAGCAATTAATTGATCTGAAAAATAAGTTAGAATGCTTAAGAAATAAGTTGAGGGTGTTTGTTCATTCCTTTCATTTTTAATAACGGGCTGTCCGCAATCATATAAATTCACTTTAGCGTATATCTATAATTTTCGCAACAAGTCTTTTTTTAAATAAGATAATAAATTCTTTATACATTTTAAATATGCTTACAAATATCCTTGTAGCCTATAAAGAAACTTGCAATTACTTTTTAAATTATTTAAATCTTTAGTAGTACTGTAATAAAATACGAAACTGAATTTTGAACCCTGAGTCAAAGAGATAGTAACACCGGAACGAATAAATAGACCAGTATTCCACATATGAATTTTAATTGACGGATACATATTTCGGCAGCTCGAAATACATATCTGTCAATTAAAATTCTTATGTGGAATAGTGGTCTATTTATTCGTTCCGGTATTCGAAGTTTATCCACAGATTCCGGCGTAATATTCTCCTTATGAGATAGTAACAAATTGGATTTTTCATTGCCTAAGTCCCAAACACCGGAGATGGGGATCTTAATACTAATCCCTTGAACAATAGAGGCAGAAGCTTTGAATAAAGCATATGCATCCCTTCAAGGTGTGACATACCGAATGTCCCTAAAATGAGCGACGATTTGAAAAATCAATTAACAAAAAATGGAAGGCAATAAAAATGTATGGTTTGCTGTGTTCAGCTTAAGAAACCAGCGAATTTATTCGCATCAAGTTTCAAAATTAGTTCAAATTTCGTCAACGGGTGTATCGTCACAATCCACAAAGTATAGCTGAACTGGAACAATACATCTCTGATGCATGTCACATCATTCCAACTTAAATGCTTGCACGGGCACGTGTGAATTTTGTCTTCAGTTTGCACCACTTTGCTTATTTTGAAAACATTGTTTTATATTTTTTCCCCGTCAGCAGTGCCATCTGTTGACGAACTTTGTAACTAATTTTGAAACTTGGTGCGAATAAATTCCCTGGTTTCCTAAGCAGAACGCAGGAAACTGTACATTTTTATCGCCTTTCGTTTTTCATTGATTGATTTTTCAAATCGTTGCTCATTTTTGGGACACATGGTAGAATGTCTTGCTCTCTTCCAAGCAAATTCTAAAATGCTGTGATTGGTTAAAGACTATGATGACTTCAAAACCAAAATTTTTTGCTTGGATTGTGAGGTTGTAGGTTGCGAACTGTTTCTTGCATCGCATTTTGCTAGGCCTGGTAAATTAGCCCTCTGGTAAGCAGTTCTGCAAGCACCAGGCTGGTAACAGATAGACCTTTCCTCATGATTTTACTGATGGTGGTGATTGGCCTTAGAGTTCTAAGTTTTTACAGTTTTTTAAATATCCATTTCACACTTTATTAAAAAAATAAATTGAAAACGTAACAAATTATAATAGCATCAATATTAAAATAATATATAATTTAAAAGTGTGTAAGCGTATTTTTAAGATAACAAAATAAAGGCATACGTTATGCACATACCTTAAATTTCGCCATAGCAATTTTCCTTCCTTCCTTCTCTCCTTTTGTTTGAAACTGTCTCTGTATTGAACCCATTTAAAAATGAAGATAATGATATCTTTCGTATTAAAGCCATTTTATAACACATTCATTTTTCGCCTAATATAATTCAATAGTATGACATTTTTAAAGAAAGCGATGAAATCCCCCTATATTTCTCCTTGAAATGCAGAGGAGAGAGATCTTTTCACACTTTGGAATTTTGCAATCGTGAAAATGATAAGGACAGATTAAACCTTAAGCATGGAATTTGAGGAACAAACCTTTCTTACCTTGACCTTAAGCCCCAGTCGTGCTGCCACCCTTAAAATTTTCCAGTCTCATACTTTTGCTAGTGGTCATATATGATATTCTTTCCTGTTTTGGTATCAAGAAGTTAATAATTCAACCAAGATCACTTTATTAATAAGCATTATTGTGTATTTGGGCATTATTGCCATCTGAAAAAAGGTAAAACAAGGGAGAAAGATTTCACTCAACATTCATTTCTGGAGGTGGGGGAAGGAAGGCTTTGTTAAAGCTAAATATTTGATGAAAAAGCATGTAAATAAAAAGTGTATGCTTAATTATCAATGGAATTAAAAAAATTATTAAGGGTTAACATTTATAATAAGCACCAATTTTTGTTAAAAGAATGTCATGTTTTCCTAATTGTTAGTCAGTAAACATCAAATTTAAAAAAAAAAAAAAAAAAAAATAGTTGGGGGTTTAATTTTGGATCCAATTTTAGCAGAATTGCTAACTTCCACTTCCTATTTGCATAAACTTAAAATTACACCATAAAATATATGTATACAGAGGGATCCAAAAAATATACTCACTGTTTGATAGTCCATATTTTGTTACAAATTTGACTTGCAGGTACAATTTTAGCACTGTGAGAGAGTTATAATAAGTGTTCGAAATGACCACCAGCAGCTTCTAAACAACGCCAATGGTACCAAACGACACACTAAACTACGGCTGTCAGTGGTAGCACATGACTACACCAATCACACAAATTTCCTTGCAAATTCCTCATCCTCGTGAACCATGTACTCAAACCAATCACAGTACTCCATCCTGGGTCGTCCTCATTCATCACATGTAGCATTCTTGGAATGTACACTTTCCACCCTTCAGAATGCATCTTACACTTGACCGGGTCACCCCACTTTCGAGCTCTCCCTAGTTCACTATTGACCACCAGCGCCAACTACCACGACAAATTTCATAGCTTCATAGTTACACTACACTATTGCATTAGATTAGTAAGTCTTTTTGTTTTGAAATTATTGAATTAGAAACGGTGAGTACAATTTTTGGACCCCTCTGTATTACAATTGAAAATATAAAAAAAGATATTTTTAGATACTTTTGAAAAAGTAGGAGGAGGGATTTTGTGTTCGCCATCTTGGAAATTCCCTAAGTTGAATTGTATGGGCAAAGCAAAGTTGCATTTATTACTTCTGAACATTGTGTGGGCAGGACTCTGCTCTTGGGGTTGTTGAAATATGTATCAAAGAATTGTGCTTGTATACAGAGGGATGAGTACGTTACAACTAAACGATTTACATATACAAATTCTCCAGTCACGTCGTTGACAGGGCTACGCGGTCGTGAGGAGTTATAAACAGGACATCGCTTCATCATTGTTAATCATTGTACAAACGCTAGCAACGAGAATGCTGCTAAAAATCAATAGATATTGGGAAGGATATATAAACACATTTTCCGACGCAAAGTGATCCTATTCCATGATTATAAAGAATGCAAATCCAGGGGTCTCACCATTTCGAAGGCAGGAATCTGTAACTACTAAATAAAAACAGAAAAACCGCAATACCAGCAACATTGGACGATTTTGGAGCCTCGAGACAACGACTCGCTCCAAGCAGAACACCGGCGGTTGTAGCCAAAGTCAAGCGTCTCATCTCTGCAGAAAATCCCAAAACTGAAAGGACTGTCGCAAATAAAGTAGGGGTATCACAGTCAATGGTATGCAACATAATCCACAAAAACCTCCGACTGGTTAAGCATCCGAAACCTGGTATGTTTGCATCAGGGTAAAGCTGCGAGTCATATGTCCAAGTCAACGGTTGCCCATTTGCAAACACGGAACAGGAGACTGACCATATGTTCAATTCCGTTTGAAGACATACCCGTGAAATCTCCAAACGCATCCCCCATGGATTATTGCGGCTTTGGACTGTTGAAACATACCCTTGGAAGTAGATGACCCCATACATTGGACGGTCTATGGAAAGCGTCTGAAGAGGGGTGGGCACAGATCAACCTAAATTCTCTGCGGTGAAGTCTTATTGAATGGAAACTGCGATGCAGAGCCATAGTTCGACACCGTGGGCCCCAGATAGATCATCACCGAACATGGCAGCGGGGTTTCTCATAGACTTATGACGCTTGCAAATCGTTTAGTTGTAACATACGCAACCCTCTGTAGCCCATATTATATTGTTTAATGTTATTATGTAATCTTTTGTTTAATTTTTGATTGCAGGGAATGGTTATGTATCGTTAGTTTTTTTTGTCCGAGTTAAGTTTGGATGCCTCATCAATTAATATTTAAAAATTTATTTTGTTCACAGGGTTGTTGATTATTTTGGCATCAAAGATGTTCTTCTGGGCTTTGGATTTGATTGTAAATGCTTCTTTTTCAAGCAATTTACTTCTGCAGTGACATCTGGAGGGTCTGGACTATGAATTAATTGAAGCAGCAATTTTATAAGAACATGAATGATTACAATCTTTTTCAGATGTAAAACAAATTTGTTGGTTGTCTTCCTGTTTACATGGAATTGAAGTTTTCTTGACTTGTCTGCTTTTTGCTAATTCCAAAAAGGGGTTAACGGTCCATTTCTTCTCTAATTCATGAGATGTTTATGCCCTTTATTTTTTGTAGATGATGTACATTATCACAAAGTATGATTAAAGAAGACAGTGCTGATTGCTATTGGCAACTGCATTTTTGGATTGGTTAAACAGTTTAAAGAATATCCTACCAAACGCTGAATCCTGATTGTCTCAGATAGGCTTGACAGGCATTGCTAATGAGAAATTGAAAAAAAAGAAGCTTATTATTTTTATTTTATATTGTTTTGGAAGGAAGGATCATAAAACCAGGAATTTATAAAGTAGAAAATATCTATATTACTGTGTACTATAATTAAGCTGAACGATGATTTATGCAAATATGTACTCAGCTAATGATTAAAATTAGGTTAAAAAATTATAAAATATAAAATTGGGGGTAGTTTTTGGGGATCTGGGAATGGAATGGATTATAGGAAAACTTCCCATGTCCATCAATGTAGGAGCAGATAGATGAAGTAAATTAAATTCAAAATTGGATGACTCACTGTCAAACCTTCTTCCTTATTTATTGCTGTGATTAGACAATATTATCAGAAATTTGTGCTTATACACCGAGTGGCCACTTTATTAGGAACACCCACCTAATACTGTGTTGTGCCACCCCTAGCAGCTATAACAGCACTAATTTGCCGTGGCATGGATTCAGTTAGTTGCTGGAAGCATTGTGTGTGGATGCAACAGCTTCTCCCAATTGATGCTTATTGGATGGTGGTGGATCCATGCCTTGAATAACCCGTTCCAGCATATTCCAAAGATATTCAATTGGGTTCAAATCCTGGGACTGTGGTGACCAGAGGAGTAAGTTGAATTCGTTATCATGCTCCTGGAACCATTCCATGACGATACGAGCCTTGTGACACGGAGCATTGTCCTGCTGGAAGTATCTTTCCAATAGGGGAAACACAGTAGCCATGAAGGAATGAACGTGGTCGGCAACAATGTTCAAATAGCCCTGACCATTAAGGCTTTGTTCTACAGGTATCAGCGGACTAAGAGTATGCCAGAAAAACATTTCCCAGACCATTACAGAGCCTCCACCAGCCTGAACAGTGGAAAACAGACAGGAGGGGTCTATCGTTTCGTACTGTTGTCTCCAAATTTTGCGTTGGCCATCTGCATGTGTAATAGGAAACGTGATTCATCCGACTAGCAGACCATCTTCCAGTTGTCGACGGTCCATTGTTGGTGATCACGGGCAAATTAGAGCGTTTTTTGTGCTTTTGGGTAAAGATCAAAGATACCCGGACTGACCATCGGCTTTTGTAGACCTTCCTTGCCAATGTACGGCATGTAGTGCATTCAGAGATGTTATTTTGCGATCCGGTGTTGTACTCCACGGTTAGTTGACGAGTTGTGACATTTCTTTTTGCACGAACAAGCATTCCCATCCTACGCTCACCCCTTGGATCGATGAGTCGTTTGCGACCACAGGCTTGTTTCTGGCTGGTTGTATTTTGGTTGTTTAACTAGTCCTGATAAAACCTTGAAATAATTGCTCGGGAAAAGCCTGGAAGAAATGTGGTTTCAGGAATACTCATTTCACCTCGCCGGGCACCAGCTATCATCCTGCGCTTGAAGTCGCTCAGATCGTTTGTTTTTCCTATGGTGGCAGTGAAATCACTTCCAGTTGACACGTGTGTTCTCGCTTTATATGGGTACCGACTGTCACGTGACCAACTGATATGTAGTAATTGCTATGCCAATGGATTTGCGTAATCATGGGTGTTCCTAATAAACTGGCTACTCAGTGTATTTAACTTTGTATTTATATTATTTTTAAATCTTAAGTATTCATTTCTTATGCAAACCATTTGCACCTTTTACAATAGCACATTTTCCTTTATTTCTTCCCTTTGCTATTGTTTTTTATCATTATCAATATGTATGGGAATATAACCTTTATAGTGATTGTACATTAATTATTCTTAAATTTATTGATGCTTCTTCTTCAATACAATTGATCTAAATGTTCCATCCATAGAGTGAAAAATAAATTATCAATGCATTAATATTTTTAATTTTCATTTGAGAATTCTCTATAAAAAATGAGTATTTATTTTTCTCACTTTCAATTATACTTTAGAAGCAAGCAACATTAATCCATCAGCTCGAAGATGAATTACGGAACCAGCAGTTACGGAATCCAGATATAGAGTTACAACAACAATTAGAACAACTTTATGCCGAGAAGCAACATCAAGCGAAGGAAATATATTTGCTTCGTGAGACAATTAAGGTATCGTTTTCTACCTCGGTTTTTCTCAGGAATACCAAACAATGTATTATTCTTCATAGGTATTTCTTTTGTAGGAATAAGTTCTTGTAATGTTGATTCTGTGATTTAACTTTTGTATTTTATTTACTGGTAGTCCTTAATTAAGTTTTTCTCATATGTTTATTTGCAGGAAATGGAATTACGAATAGAGACTCAAAAACAAACTTTGCAAGCCAGGGAAGAAAGTATTAAGAAACTTTTAGAAATGCTTCAATCAAAAGGATCTGGTAAAAATTTTGCATTATTGTATTCCTAATCTTGGCAGGTGTCTGTCTGTCTATTTTTTTTTTTTTTTTATAACTTTTGGATGATTGGTGATTGTTGTCTTGAACTTACTTCATTGTTCTAAATGGAATTGGCATAATAATTTTGTGACTGGTATTTAACTTCCAGAAGAAAAGTAAAGGATAAAATTAAAAGATATTAAACAAGTTTTTCGAGCCACTGCCTCCCTTCGTTCCATAAATTTACACCGAAAACCCCCAACTTGTCTGCAGTGCCTCTACAGTTTGTGTCCTCACATTAAATGGAACTGCATATCCGGAGACCTTTAATGCAGTATTTTGTGTATCTATTTCACCCATGAATCGTTCCAGTGCCTGAAGTTTTTTCAGCATATAATACGTCTTCTGTAAATGCATGTAAATGAATTATTGTTTCTAGAGCCCCTATTGAAAGATTCATGACAGTTTGTCCATTAATTATCCAGGATAATAAGTTCCATATTCTGATTATTTATGGGAACAGCTGCTGTAAGCTCACAGCTTTCTCCTCACTGCCTGGATTATCATGAACTGATGTAAGATCATCTTTAAAATGTTTGCACCATTTGAATGTCTTAATGTGGCTGATGTTCAAATCATCATACTGTACTTGAAATCTTCTGTATATGTCTACAGGTTTCACGTCTTCTTTCACAAGAAAATCCATCACAATATTCTGTTCTTTACATGCACTCAGGGTTGTTTTCCAGTTTGAATGATGTTGGTGACATGGGCACTGTCTACAGTATTAGCCACTTGCCACCATGAAAAACACATACAAATTATTCCACAAATAATATAAAAATATAAATAAAACAATATGAAGCAAAATAAACTACAAAAGAAACAAACAAATAAATTTTGAAAACAAACAAATTTCTCTTTATATCGGTAAAAGTCTGTTTATTTTTGCTGACTTGATCAGTGAATTCTGATTTACTCTCTGTATTAATACATGATCTGTTTCGTTCTCTGAGTCAGCCAATAAAAGAACGTATGTAGATCTTATGTATATAGATCTGGTGTCTACCAGTAATTGTCAGGACACCTCTATCATCAGTTTTAAGAGCAAATTTTTATTAATCAAATCAGAAGATAACCCTCATTTCGAGAGAAGTGTCATTTTGGTTTGTCAACATTACGTGATATGTTTATGTATTACCAGCTAGGCCATCCAAAATCAAAAATTGAGGCGATATAATATGCAAATGGCAACATTCAATATTAGTGCACCATATTAAACACCCAGGCTGTCCGCCGAGAAGACAAAGAGATACAGAAGGGCATTAAAGAAGGCTGTTTGCACAAACGGGCTAAAATCAGCACAGACTATCCATGAAGAGTTCCAGGGCAACAAGAATACTACCATGAGCTTTTATACCTTATGAAAAGTTTCCAATGAAAAGCTGCAGCACCCAAGCCAAACATCATAAGAGCAAACAAGGCAGCTCATTGGCTTGTTGCAAAGGTCATGTGAACTGGACACTTGATCAGTGAAGATAAGGTTAATGAAACAATGAATCGAGGTTCACTTGTTTCCAGTCTGACAGGCGGAGGGAGCCTGGAGAACGCCTGTTATCAGAGGGCGTTGTTCCCACAGTGAAATTTGGTAGCAATGCGTTCAGCTGGTTTGTACTTGGACCACTGAAACATGAAGATCGATCAATACCTGGACATTTCAGATAGTCGTATGCTTCCCACCCTGTGGCAGTTTTATGGAGTAGACAGTTGTTATTATCCAGACAACAATGCACCTTGCCATAAAGCTGCAGTTGTCATGGAATGCTATGATGAAATGGATGTTCAGTGATTCCCTGGCCTTCCACAAAGGGTACAGATGGCCAAAGACTGAGATACCAGATATTAGCATAAATGTGTTTGCGATATACAGGGTGAATACAAAAGTCTGAACCCCCCTTTTATTTTTTGAA
>JAHWFO010042181.1:4585621-4600288 GCA_023313115.1 Rhysida immarginata | reverse complement strand
CTTTACATGGTGGAAATATCAACATTCAGTTTTCCTTGTGCAGTGTGACTGTTTGTAAGCTACAAACAGTTCACCACGTGATTGTGGGTGATTGGTTGGTCCGATTTGGATGATTTTTTTTTTTTGTTTTGTTTGTTTTTTTATGCTGAACAAGTTTGCAATTGGGTTTTTTTCTCTATCCCTTACGATTTTTGAGATAAATTTTGAATGTGTCCTAATTTGCATATTTGGGATGATGAAAAGTGCACCATGGGATAGGCCACCCACAACTTCCTATTCATTGGATTCATCAAAATTGACATATCTGCTTCAGTTCAAAAAATAAAAGGGGGGTTCAGACTTTTGTATTCACCCTGTACGGGGTTGTGCATAACCTTTTGCTAGGGGGCTGCGACTTAAACCGCAGCGTTGTAGCACACTCTTATGACGCTTCAGCAGAGAGTAGTTCATTGTGCGTCCATTGGTATCAAACAAATATGGCTGGTTTAATAAATGACAGTGAAGAGCAGCGTTTCATGGATAGAGTTCGTGCAAATGCATATCGAGAGGCAATGGAAGCAGGTGCGTCTTTTATTAATCGCAAATGGGTTGCGAACAAGTTAAACCGATCGGATAGATGGGTGACGGACAATTGGAAGAAAGGTTATGATAACTGCCATGCCGAATTTGCTGAGGGTAGGCCCGAGAAATTATCACAGGAAAGCAAAAACATCATTGCTAATAACAGTGGCAAAAGACGTCGCAGCTGTGTCAACGTTGCACAAGAAATTAAAGCCGAAACGGATGCGTGCTGTTCGAGAAGCAGGTGGTGGCCACACTAAATATTGATATGATAAAAGCAGAAATAAACGTACTTTTTGATTATCAACCGCAGAACATTCCACTTAGTTTTGTTTATTTTCCAGACCCCTAGCAAAAGGTTATGCACAACCCTGTATATTTATTGTTAGCTAGTGTGTGTATAGTGAGTGTCACATTCAGGCATGTTAATTTGTAAACCACAGAGTGTAAATTAAACTGTGATGATTAGAATTCTTATTTGAATTTTAATCAGATTTCAACTTCAACATCAGTAGGCACTTCTTTTCTTGAAGAAGTCGGAAATTTGTTTCTCTATTTTTTTAACTTTTAAAATTGTTTGTCATTAGTGATTAATTATTTTTTTAATTGAATTTTGGAGGTGGGAAGCTTCAAGAGGATGAACGTCTGGAATATGAAAGAATGAAAACACAGTTATTTGAAGCCCAAGCAAGAGCAAGGCATCTAGAAGGTCTTGTAGAAAGCAAAGACAAGGATCTGATGAAAACTAAAGAAGTAAGTATCATTAAATGATAATACACTGTTTTGAAAATTGTCATTTAGTTAACTGTCATTTTAAAATTAAAGTGCCTAAATTTTAGCATTATAATTACGTTACCATTAGTGTAGTTTAGACTAGGACACGATGAAGCAGGCTTGCTTTCCAAATTTTATAGCGACATTTGCCAACTACATGGAACAAATGACTAAGGTGTCAGTGTCTGCATGCACTAATGGCAACTAACGACCGAGTTTACTATGAGATGTGAACACCATTAGCATGGATGCACTCTTTTGTTTTTTGATGGCATTGGATGTTATATTAATGGACATAACTTGTCTCACACAGTTCATATTTGGGATGCCATGAGAAAGCGTTTGCAATCATACCATTCTCAAACTAGAAATTTTAAAGAAATGACATGGAATATTCTTTAGACAAAGCAAAATCTGTCAATATGACATGTGCACAATTGTTTCAGTGTCATTAAGGGTGTGTCTGAGAAGTCCGACCGATCGCGACCAGTCGAAGACAAATCATGTGATCAAACATCAATTTTTCGTGCCTGGTCTATTTGATATTCAATTTTTTTAAAAAATATTGTCTATGTCTAAAAATTCCTACCATTTAAGATAAATCACTTGATCTAATATCAATTTTTCTGTGAAATTCAAATTTTTATTAAAAAAACCCCACTTCTTTCCAATAAAATAAAAAAATAAAATCAACAATGCCAGACATGATTAATCACGAAGGTATCACATGATTTGTCTTCGACTGGTCGTGATCGGTCGGACTTCTTAGACACGCCCTAAGATTATAAGAGTATATTAGTGCTAGAAGAGGTCACACCTCTTACTAAATTTGTTGTTTGTTGTGGATGTTACATTTCCAAATAAAGTAAAACTTGAACCATTTGGTCCTTTATCAGTTGACAAATATCGCTATAAAGTTTGATATAAGCACAGCTTCATGATGTAACCCTTTTATCCTACAAAGTATAATTTACAGTCTTAAATTTGTACATCTTTGTATTAAATATTTTATATATTTTTTTAAATATTTTACTTTTTAAGTTTTTATTTATTTTCAATTTACATAAATGAATTTGTTTGAAGTTTCATTTCTTTGCATATTTTCTGTATTTTGATGTAGAAAAATCAGTGAGTTAGTAAAGATGAACTTTAATTAATCTTATGAGGAATATAAAGATTATACATTAGTTCATCATTATCACTTAATTAACATATTAAAATTTGTATATATTGCTTTGATCACAGCTAGCTAGTAAATGTCTTAGTATATATACTCTGCAGATTGGATCTCGACCCCTCCCCCCATTTCACCTGTTTCTGTGCTTCTTTCAGATGTGGTTGCTATAACTATGCTTTTTCCCCTGACTAAAATACCTTGGCATTCCTCTGTTCAAGGCTGAGCTCGAATTGTGAGTGGTAATCAACTATAGCAGATGCCGATACGGAAGTTAAGAATAACCATACAGATTGTAATAAATCAATACATAGAAAGTTAAACACAACAACTCGCAAACAACAGCAAAACAAGGGGGGGGGGGACAACAAAGAAAAGATCAAAAACAAAACAAACAAACAAAGAAACAAACTTTGACCATAAAAGCAATGACTTATTCTATTTTTTTGAATGCTCAGTAAAATAAGTCAGGGATCAAGATCTGATCTGCAGAATGTAAGGAAATTCTGTTCATTTGAAATACTGAAGGGTGCCAGGAATGTAAATGTTATAAACAGTGTTGTCAATTTGCGGGAATTTTCCTGAAATGTGGGACTTTGTCTTTTTTTTCATTTCAAATGACCAGCCGGAAATAACTTATCTATAATTTCTTTATAGAAAAATTATTCACATGCAGCCATGTGAATCGCATGGTTACTAAAAAAGATTAGTACCTGGATTGTGGTAGTCTATAAAAAAATCAGTTGCCTAGAACAATGGTGGACAACTTTAAAAACCAATCAAAGATAAGCTTATTCCTGACTGGATGCCTTCCCCCCTCTCTCTCTCCTCCGTAGTTTCTTTAATGTTGGGGACTCTAAGTTGGAGTAAATAACTTCCCTTTACCTGCCAAACAGTGTTTGTCAACAGCTTTCCTGTGAAAGCTTAGCCTATGAATTAAGTATTCAGATATTTTCGTCTTTTTATTTTATTGTGCTTATTTAGCTTGATTTATTTGCGTGTGTGTGCAAATTTTGTATTTCATTTACTTCCCATTGTTCAAACTTTCAAGATTCTGAAATTGAAAGCAACAAATATATAGGTTATAATTGGGTATGAATGTTTAAACAGAAAATCCTATGGGAATTAATATATGTATATCCAAATTTAAAAATGGTCATAAAATTAATCTTGATTTCCCGTTTTTCAACTGCATCTCAATTACAACGGGTGTTCAAATTTGACTTCGACTTTATTTTTTGTAAATTGCATTATTGTAAAAATCTAAACATTCATTGTTGGGATGGTAACTACCACCTGTCATGCAAGTGCAGCACCACTCATCCGGTTGCCATGACAACCAATTATTTGTTAAAGAAAATGGCTGACAACGATGTGTCGACCAAATTGGAACAACGAGTAATCATCAAGTTACTTCACAACGAAGGTGTGAAAGCATCTGAAATTCAGTAGAGACTTCAAAGACAGCTCACCGAGTCATGTTTGTCGCGATCATCCATCTTTCCTTGGTTCCAAACGTTTGAAGGAGGATGAGAATCCACCAGCAATGAACCTCATAAGGTAAGACCAACAACTGCTGCCAATGGTGGCATCATTGCATGAACAAATGAGCTGATACAGAACAACAGGCGGATTCATGTCCGAGAATTGGCTTCAATACTGAACAACAGCGCTGGCGGTGTGGAGATCATCATCCACGATAAGCTGAAATTCAACAAAATCTGTGCCAGATAGGTCTCTAAGCAACTCTCCGAGGATCACAAAACAACCCGGGTGGAAACCTGTTCCATGCTATTGTAGTTATATGACAGGGGAGGTGACAGCCTCCTAAGGCATGTTGTGACTATCGACAAGACATGGATTCATCATCATACACCTGAAAGCAAGCGTGTGAGCATGGAGTGGCGATACACTGACTCACCATGACCCCAAAAATTCAAGATGACACCGTCGGTAACAAAAGTGATGGCGACTGTATTCTGGGACATCAAGGGTATTATTCATACCGATTTTCTGGAAGAACGTCGAACCATAAATGCACCCTACCACTGTGACATTTTGAGGACGTCCCTGAAGCCGGCATTAAGGAAAAAGTGACCAGGACTCCTTATCAGTGGTGTTTGTTTTCTGCAAGACAATGCCAGACCACACACAGCCAAACTGACTATGGACACACTGACGGAATTCAAATGGGACATCTTGCCACATCCTCCATACAGCCTGGATCTCTTCCCTTGCGACTATCACCTTTTTGAGACCATTGAAAGAGTTCTTGGGAGGGCAGAGATTTGGCTCCAATGAAGACGAGAAAAAGGCTGTCCTGACATGGTTTCTACATCAGCCTGAAGATTTCTACAGAACCGGTATCTAGATGCTCTCATATGCTGGAAAAAATGTGTAGAGAAGCGAGGAGAGTTCTTTGAGAAATAACTGGTGTGTGTGGGGAGAGGGGGTTATTATAAAAAATAAATTTCACCAAGATGAAATCTACCTCCAACCGAACAGGAAGTTAAGACCTCCATAAGGTCCGCGCTTTTCCTCATACCTATTCCCTTACAACCAGTCATCGTTTGTCATAATGTCCCCCTTTACTCTGTAATTATTCCATTGGCCCTAACACTCTGTCTAATATGTATAAATACCAGGCCTGTCCAGCCTCACATCTCTGTAGCTTAAACCGCCTTCGATGATAACGTCTAGTTGAAACGCGTCAGGCAATAAAAGGTTTCTACCGCATCTCTTTGGGCCCTTATTCATTTATTATAAAAAATAAAGTCTAGGTCAAATTTGAACGCCCCTCGTAAATGCATTTTCAGCCAACTGAGATTAATAAAAACGGATCACAGAATAAGCTTTTCACAGACGTAGTTTCGCTCCCCCTTGTAAAAGACTGAATCCATCAAAGTGATGAACTAATTAAGCATAAAACTTGGAGAAAATTTGAAAATTAAATTAAGAAAAGTTTTAAGAATTAATGTAAATTTGAATAAAGACATTATATAATTAAAAGTAAAACTACTTTTTCTTATTTTCATTATTTTTTGAGACAGGAATATATTTCAATTAACTGTGGGAATTTTGGGAATTTTATGGCCATCTGGTTGGAAAATTGACAACGGGAAAACGGCAACACTGGTTATAAATTATTTCATTTTAACATAATTCTTTTTACTGTTTTAATATGGCATTGTTCTCATAGCTAGAAAGAGGATATACTCCAAAGTAAATATTGTTGCATGAAGAAGTTACTGTATTATCGAATTATTTTGGTGCAGTTGATATTGCGATTGGCCTATTATAGTTTTGCTTACACATCAGGCTGTGATTTGTGATTTTTTCATAGGCTGTGATTTTTTTGGGTCGCTATAAACAATAGCATCAGAAAAATTTAGAAAGTTAGCAATAACATGAAAAATTGTATCTGATGGCATTCTTTTTCTAGCATTCTATATTATCATGTTCTTGAAAATTTTCAAATGTGATAATTTACTTTTTAAATAACATTACTAAAATTAGATAGCAAGAAATTATCTCCTTGTGCACAAAAATGAATAGGAAATTCCTAGAAAAAAAATTTTTTTAATATTATTTATATTTGTGATCATCATCAGTAAGAGACCTAACAGAAAGGGAAAAAAAGAAATGACCCAAAACAAAGAACCCCATATTCCTTTATCATCTCCAAAATTGCAGTTTCTCTTGGTTTAAAATGTTCTGTCAATCATATTATCTTTCATAAGAGCAAACAAGGGGAAAAGTTTATTGGACCATTGTGCTATTTGTCCACAGAAGGGTACTCGTGGTAAGGACATGGAATAAAATCATTTCACCTTAAATCTGATTGAAAAATTGTGTCGATAATCCAGTGTAAAAATTATTACATGTGCTACAGTAAATGTGATTAAACCAGAATGCGAGTATTCATAATAGCTTTGAGTGATGGAGGGTTTAAGATCTTTTGACATGAACCAGATGCACAGAAAGAAATGCAGGAGCTTCAAAAATTGTCCATGAGCTCTTGCAGCACTTCTAAGCTGAGGATGGAAATATTTGTATGCATGTCAAAAGAGCATGGTCCACCACTATGTCAAGTTACCCATCAGCCAAATACCTCATCCCAAGCGTTGTTTCTCTCACATTCATGTTGACATAGTTGATCTGCTTTCCTCATCAGTAGGAAACATTACCCCCTTCATAATCACAGATCACTGTATTCATGGCTCATTGCCTTACCCAGATAGCAAACTGTCTCATCACCTTCCAAGGCACTTTTTAATTTGTGGGTATCCCATTTCAGCTGAAAGTACCTGTAGTTTAAATCTCATCTTTGTTACATTTGAAAAACTTTAGAAACAATACCAAGAACCCTTTGTTTAATGATTTAAGCTTTCTAGCACCTTTAATAGTTTTGGGCTCCTTACTAAGTTTTACTAAATTTGTATTATCTTTTATTTTTTTATAACAGAGTGAACTTATTGAATGTATGTTTTGTTAAATGTTTTTTGAACTGATTTTTCCTTCCTATGAAGGATAAGATTGACAGAGATTTTGAATGAATTATAAGTTGAAATTTGGGAGATGATACAGGGGATTGATCTTATTGGTTCGTTTTGTTCTTTGTTTCAGATAAGTTTCTTCTTTCTTTTTTCATAATTGCCATATATATATAGGTCATTTTACTGATGATGATCACAAGTGTGATTGTAAAAAGTTTTTCTAGGAATTGCATGTTTTTTTTTTTTTGTGAACTAGGAGGTGATTTTGTTCATACTTGTTAGTTTTGCTAATTTTCCTTTAATTACTAACTATAAGATTATTTATTGCTTAAGTTAACATGTAAGATGGTTATGGGATTAATCACCATTTTATGATCTTTTCAAACATTTCTTTATTATACCTCATGTTCTGCAACATCATGGGATCACTTTGAGTTCACAAGTTGAAATAAATATAGGTTCAGTCTGTACTGATTTGTCAAGAAAATGAGATCTTAGCTTTTTATTATTTGAACATTTTATTTTTATTACATTTAGTTTATGTGAAATTCTTTGCTTACACTGTAAAATCAAATAATTTTGTAAGCTGCTGAATCAAATATGGATATTGGTGCTCAAGAAAAAATAGTAAGTTTGACCTCATGACAATGACTCAGCTGTGATTAACACTTAAGGATGAATATGTTTATAATATTTAACTGAAAATCACTTTCCAAACTTATATATCACATATTCCAGTGTGTTACGATATTTAACATAAACTTCATTATAGGACATGTAAGTGACATAATTTACAGAGCAGTAGGGATATTGAGACCTAACCTAACCTAAAACGAGGCAAAGCTAAATTAAATAACAGTAAGCTGTCATGTGGTGCTGATAATTTATAGCCATAGCAAAGAGCCTGAAAGTACAAATAAAACTTTATTCCTTAAATTATATTTGCATAAACTGTGAAAAAGTTATCATATCCCTTAGACATTGTAACAATTATTATGGAACACAGTATAATAAAACTTTATTATTACTACTAGAATTCATCATATAATTTCTAAGCAAATGGAACTGCCATACAATTACATTTATATTTTTAAATACAGGAAAACGTATTCTCATATTCCTGAAAAATTGATTGTTTATTTCAACTTTTTGATTTCAAATTATCCCAAGTGTATTAAGTGTGCATCCCAAGAGTGTATTTAAAGTGTGAAGCATAAGTGTGCATTCCTTGTGTGTATTGTGTTTTGAATCACCATGCATGAAAGTAGGCCTACATGAAAGTATTGTTTTTGTGTTATATATGCTAATTTTATTGTTGAGCATTTCACTTGGTTATTAAATAGAAGCAAATGTCAGTTGTTTTTTAATTGATTTTCCCAATATGGAGATAAAAGTAGCCCAGTGGCATAGTGACTGAGGGGCAAGATGCTCTAGATGCCAGTCTTGATACCCTTGCTGGTGGAGGGGCCCGGCAAAGACAAAAATATAGTAACATAAGGCGAAAAAAAGAATACCTTACCCCAGGTGCCATAACCCTTAGCTCTGCCACTGAAGTGGGCAACATATGTTGACTGTTATTTGATCATTTATAATCTAGAATTCCTAGGATTTAAAATGGTATCATAAGTTTAAGAAGTTGGTTAGCCCCTAATACATTATTGTCATTATTTGCGAATCTTTGTAATGTTCACAAACTTTAGGGAAGGTATAAGAGTTTTACTGCTACTGGTTGAAAGATTACATTGTAACAGATTCTCATAGTTAATAATTTAATTTAACAGATTTATCAAATCATAGCACAATAAAGCACACGGTGATATAATTTTGAACGATTTACTATATTACTGTATTTTCGTGAATATACACCGCGGGTTATACACTTTATTCATCTATGGGAGGGGGAGTGCAGGCAATACAAGGGAATATATAAATATCAAGTATATGGGAAACCCTGCGGGGAATACAAGGGATGCAGGATTTCTAAAAATTTTTTATTTAAAATTCATATTTTCAGGAGTATACAGAGTGAGGTTCATGCAAAGGTGCAGGGTATATTCGCGAAAATACAGTATTCTGATATCATTGGTTGCAAATTCTATAAATACCTTACATTACAAAACAATGAAAATACATTCATCAACAAAACTTGTATGAAATGACAATAAAATGTTGCTACATCAGTGAAATGAATATTATAGATCAGACTTCAAATTATAGGGAGATGGAATGGATCTGATGGATCATTTACTGTAAGGCACTATTAGAAGAGAATGTCCTTAGAACAATGACTATCACTTATGCTTGTATTGTTGATTATTATTGATGTGGTAATTAGATTCAAATGGTTTCAGTTGTAATCCATTTCTGCTCAGAAATTAATTTGACTGTAGTTATATTATGGGAGAAAGTCTTTTGTCAACTTTAAAATTACATGTTTCTAATAGTAATTTGTAAATATGAGTAATTTGTTATCACAAGGTATAATAATGAGAGTTTCGCTACATAAAAAATTATCTATGCATAGGTGGCTTTGATTATAGTGATTTCATTGAAATGTCTGGAATTTTTCATTGTACATAATTCAACATTGATGCTAATAAATTAAAATCATTGATTATAAAGGAAAGCATTTTGATTACGTTGAATCGGTTGTCTACAACAGTGAAAAAATTAGATTTGGTTTTCTAACTCTTAATACAGGACTGTACAAGCAATTCAGAGTACTTATGCATAATAAGGTAACCATAAAAATATATGGAACATTTTTCTGTCATAGCGATTTGTTATTGATCTTGTATATCATAAGATCAAGAATTCATTTCATATATAGTCTCAAACAAGGAATGACACTAAGACCTTTAAATTATGCACACATTTGATTGATATAAATTTTTATTTATGAGAGAGGGATTGCTGGATTTAACAAAGACTCCTTCAAGTGAACAATTCTGGCGTGTTTTGTAATTTTGGGGGAAAATAAATTTGCATTGAGAAAACAAGTACAGTACTGCAATTGAGTAAATTTTACCAATTAGTGATATTTAAAAATTCCCATCTCTTGAACTAATACCGACCCTTTAGGAACTAAGAAACCAGACCCAAATCTTAAGAATAATACAGGACCAGAACTCTTCCACTTCTTCTTTCGCTGGTGATTCGGCCCATATTTCAACATTACATGGCATTGTTGAAACAAAGGTATGGTTATTTTGCATTTCCATTCTTGAGTAAATCAGTGTTGACTGTGTTTAATTTCTGTGGAATTATTTTGTGTTCTTTGTTCCATTTCAATTTTTTAAACATTTAAACTGAACATGTCAGGAAATGTTGATATTAATTTTAATATCATGGAAAAAAACAAGTTTTCATAGAAGTTTGTCTCTACTCTTTGTTTGCTCCATCCTTATTTCTTTTTTGTATTTATAACTGAGTTACATAACCTTTGTGACATGCATATAAAGCAGATTTGTTGGTGTCTAATCAGCATACTCGTGACACAAGACTTCATGTATTGAGAGCTATGATATCAAAAATCTTGATGGTATATACTGTTAACGGTTTCTAGTGATAGCATAGGCCATTTTCCACTGAGCAGTGCAATAGATGCCAAATATTTGTTGTACCACTGTGGATATTCTTCAGTAAAATGATAATGATCAAGATAACCACGACTTTATTATTTCCTGGATGTGCATTTTGTTTACATTGTAATCATCATTTCTATTACCACCATCATTTTATATTATTGTGAATGATGGTTACAATGTAACCAAAATGTTCATCCAGGAGATAACTTTGTCAACACCCATTTTTTTATTTATCTTGATCATTATCATTTTACTATGATTGAATGGAATGTATTTGATAGGCATTAAAGGAAGATTGGGACACTTTCTTCTAAGAAAAATAACTACAGAGCTGAATTTGCATCTTCATAGTCCTGTGTTTACTCAAACCGTATGGAAGGAGCTTGATTGATAAACAGAATAGTCAGTCAAACTGCAAAAGCCAACCACTGATATTCCAGGTGAATGCAACATGTAGGTTAATGGTAATGACATAAAGTTATTTTAATTAATAATACGAGGACTATTTTAAAAGTATCCGGCTTTATTTTATTTATTTATTTTTTTAACCAGTGTTGTTTACTTTTTATCAGCCATTAATGGAGCAGTGCACATATCTTGAAAGAGGAATAATAAAAAAGTACATACCTTTGGCAGTATCCAAAATATATACATACCAACAAAACATTGCTAAAAGAAATATCCCATATAGGGACTTCTCAGAAATAAATTAGTTATTTAGGGTGAATCTAAAATAAGGGGGCAACTTCAGGAGCTGATTCCATATATCAAAAAACAAACAAGGTTACATAATCATATGACTGGAAGTTCTTGAGTGATAAGTTATTTCTCTACAAAGATACAAAGCCAGACTACAATGGAGATAAACAGTATCTTTGGCAGTATAGTTCATACAATAGCACAATGTGGTAACCTCACAAGTCTAAGTAAATGTTCGAAATGTTCTCTGCCTACATCGAATGCACACATGAATATGACGTACCATAGACTATTGCACCTGTTCATAGAACCATAATGTCTGTATATGGCTTTACCGGCGTCTGCAATACATTAATGTAGCATCTCCACGTTTGCACTAGTCATTGTATGTATGAGAGATTTGAGGAGAAATCCATCGGATTGAGATCGAGTGATATACAGGCCATATCTGTCCATCCCTACCTATCTATCTGTCATGGTAAATATTAGTGAGCATCTCCTGAACATTGTGCCTAAATGTACGAAAGCAACATCATGCATAAACCACATTCTCATCCAGGGGCACTTTCTCAGTAAGGTCTGGAAGCGTGTTAATGGTGAACTCCTTGTATACATCGCAAGTAAATAATACCAGTCGAACGTATGTCCAATCAGATAGTCATCTACAAAAGCAGCACAAACATTTGATCTTTAATGCTGCTGGTATTGAGTCATCGCTGTCATTGAGTCATCTGTGTGGATTTTCCAAACCCACAGATGATGATTGTGGATATTGGTGACACGTTGGTGGCTTGTAAATTGGCAAAACACCTTGTACATTTTTCACTTGTTTTGGTATGAGGAAACTGCCCCTGCAGTTTGTCTTGCTATTTTATATTCATCCTTATATTAAATTATAACAAAACCACAATGTAATCCATAGGGAGTGCAAGTTACTACGTCATAGCTGATGTCATTTGTGCAATGGAGGGGCCAAGAGCCTAGGAAATGGGATTGCTGGTTCCAAACATTGGAACTACGCAATATACTTACTAGTAATGTTGAAACGGGCAGCCAGTAAAAATGACATCTCTTAAATTATTATGTGAATTTGTGTAATTTATATTATTATTAAGACATTTAATACCGTTATATAATTTATAAATTAATATTAGAACGCTTTTTAATCATTTTAATCACTTAACGAAAGAATGCCATCATTCGCAATCTTTCTTTCTTTTGGAAAAGAATAGATGTGTAAATCGCTGTTTTGGCTCCTTCTTGAGCAGTGAGGAACTCAACAACTTCATAATTTATAAGCGATTTATAAACACCAAGCGATTTTATTCCATCTCTACGTTGGAACTGTGACATATAAATATGTCCCTACGGATATTAAATTGAATTTAACATCCGTGTTATTTTAATACCCTAAATATGTTAATTTTATTTACTATTTTGTTATTTCTCTTAATCAACCTTGTGGCTTTTACCTTAATTAATTAATTAAAAATGGGTTTCTCTTATAAAGATATTCCTAATTGTCAGTAGATCAAACTTTCTGTTTTATAGTTAAATTTTGAAGCGGTCACTCTCATTTTATTTTTTCTCCTGTTTGCTTCGTCTGTTAAAAAGAGGGGAGGGTGTGTGCATCCTGGATTGGCAAGGGACGCTTTCTTGGTTATGAATTTTAACGTATGTGGGAGCTGACGCATGCTTTCGTTTCCTTTAACCCCACAACTTCGACCAATGATATTTTACGATTTAATGCAAACAGGCGGGAAATCTTAAAACTTTATTTGAGGTATAAATTGTGCGGAAAAATTCAAATAAGCACTCGGGGAAACCTCTCTAGGCTCTTGAAACTCTCTAGTCTCTTCCTCTGGACTCTTACTTCTTGAATCTTGGCTATGGCCTTCTCTCTAAAAGAAAAGGACTCCATCACGAACACATAGAGAACCATGTCAGTTAATGATTCTTCAGGGATTTCAAAACTCCCACTAAAAAGAAATCCACGGGCAACTGTCCATCATGAGAGTTCTCAGCAAGGTTAATTACTACACTATAAGAGACCGATGTAGAAGTTAATTAGCAGCAACATCGAGGGTCAGTGCGGCGGAAACTAACGGCAACGACGGTACATCACGAGCATCACGAGTAGCGATTCACAGTGGGTGGGAAAACGGGTCAGTCTAGTTCTCACGGGAGCATAGTGGAATTGACGGGCGGCCTGTAACCCACTGCGGTCAATGACGGGAATCATTAAGGAGATCTCAACGTCGGACTCAGAAAAGTTTCAACGTAACGATTCTGTGATGTGTCATTCTCTCAGAGTCTGAAATAAATGCAAATTCCATAAGATAAGTGCACATTTTATTTAACGGGCCCATCGCGTGTGTTAGTCATAAGAACTATATTTGAACTGTTGAACTTTAATGCGAAATTTTAACTTAATGGTCGAGAGTGTCTGCTTCATTTTTTTCTTTGAAATTTTATTATAATCTTAAGATTTCCTTTTCAATGAAAATTGTTTTGATTAATAAAAAAAAAAAAGAGTTAAACTTTATTACTGCTTATTGATTCTTTGTAGAATTGTATCATAAAAGGGAATAACTTTTTGATTTGAATAGAGGGGAGTATTAGAACATTTATTATCCCTTAATGCATGCTTAAATTTGTTTAAGATTTGCACGTTCTTTACTTTGGCAGGTCAACCAGGTTAAGACTTTGTTCAATTGAATTATTGGAGGGAGGGTCACGGTATTCCCTGCTGTTCAATGCATGAGTAGTTTTAAGACACTTGAAATTTTATTGTATTATTTTGGTAGGTCAACCAGGTCAATAGGCCTATATTGAAATTAAATAAGAGGCTGGTTAATAGAAAGCTATTTTAGACTATCATTTTATTATCTTGAGTTCATTCAACTCATTTATGGATACCTCTTAATTGCTAGAGAAGCATCCAAAATCGTGCTTATGCACTGGCGTCCGCGACAACCTTTTTATCTATAATTCAAGTAAACGCAAGTAATTTATCTTTATTACCCTATGTCACACTGGCGTCCGCAACAATTTTAATTTAATTGACTTTGGGATAAGAACTTTCACATTTCTTTTTCCATCCGTCACAGAACCAATGTTAAATCCTGAAGCGAGAAGACGTGTGTGGAATCAATTTGCGTCACGTGACTGAAGAGCACCCAGGATTGACATCACACTTGCACTCTCTATTATCAATAAATTTTAAAAAGAATTCTTAATTACAGCTATAATAGATAAGATCACACCAATCTGAGATAATACAATGATGTCATTAATCTTCTCTGTTAGAGGAAAAACTAAGAAGAAAGGACTGCAGAGATTTAACATGAACGGAAGGAAACTTCCATATATTTGG
>JAHWFO010042181.1:4569735-4584829 GCA_023313115.1 Rhysida immarginata | reverse complement strand
GCATTTTTATTTCTGTTCATATCTCAGTTATCTTTCAAATTTGGACCCATGTTCATATGAACTTTTTTGCTTAGAATCACCCATACTAACTCCCCTAGAAGTTTGTATAATGAATTCTGAGACACCCTGTATAGTATTAAAATATTTTGATCTACATAAAAATAATATAAAAACAATTTGTTTCTTATTCCTAATGTTTAAGTTCACTTGGTTGAGCTCAAATCGAGTTCTATGCTTCACCCATTTATGCTATGACAACATTACATATATAATATTAAAAACTATAAAGCCAATTCAGGATACAAGCATAAAACATCCTTTAGGTTTAAAATGAAGAAAAATAGAAACCCAAATCCACATAGAAATTTCTTCATTTTATTGCTATTGTGTCCACGGTTTTTTGGCATATTCTTTTACATTACCATCCTTTCGGTTCATTTACAGTTTGGATGATTTAATTATATGTTCATTAATTGCAATTTTTTTAACTTTAATTTTTGTTTTTGATTGAATTACATTGCATTTGATTTGCATTATAAAAAGGTGCACCATTTATTTTTAAATTTTGCTTAAGTTAAAAAATTGTTTATTAAGTTTATTTTTTCACTTTTAAATTATTTTTTAGAATTATAAATTTTAAATAAGCTTTTGGTTGATCTTGGTTTTATTTATTTATTTATTTATTTATTTATTTATTTATTTGTTTGTTTGTTTGTTTGGTTGTTATTTGCTTTTACTGCTATTATTTTTTATTTTTTTTTAACAGTGGGTATAATAATTTGTTTCATAATTCAGGATATGGAATAATATATTACTTTGGCAAGAGGAAAATTTCTACCAATATTAATTTAGCAAAGAATTCTGTTGAGTTCACTGAGGTACTAAGAGATAATTACTGTGATTCCTTATCTAAAGCAAAATGATAAAATTACTCTATATTCTATTAGTAACGACATGATGTGAAATAAGCTGCTTAATGACACTTAATATAGCAATAGCATGAATAGAATATATTTTTAATATACCTGCAATAAAGTTATTCTTTTTTAAAATTTACTTCTTGATGATTGGCCTGCATTGTAAAGGAAGCATTGTAATCGCGAAAAATTTCGGTTTTCAGATTTCGATGGAAATATTTATTCTGACCATCCCTGAATCCATTTTGACTAGTTTTAGGTGATGTCTAAAGATATGGTCGATTAGCCTTAGAATGTTGAAATTTTGTATTTAGGACTGTTGTAACATCTAGTTGTGCACCTCCCCTTTTGATTGCAATCGACTGATCCAAAAATGGGTATACAGTCAGACCTCTAATTTTATTTTTTAGTTTTTTATTGCACAGATATATTCTCAGACTCGTTACTTTTCTTTGTGTCAATAGGTGGTGGCATCAAGCAGCATTGTTAAAAAGTGTCTGTAACTGTGCAGTAGATAGCGAAATGTGTCATCTGGTATGCAAAATTTAAGAGCGTTAATGCTGTTCATACAGAATTTAAACGTTTATACAAAACAAAAACCCTGATCCCTAGAGGTCCGCCACCTACAGAATGCAGTGTTTAATGACATTGATGCAGTCAAAGAGGGACCAAACCATGGCCTCGCAACTCCCTGGACCAGACCCTGCCAGATTTCTTCCTGTGGGGTCATATCAAGAGCATGGCAGACCAGGATGATTTACAGAGGAAAAAGAAAAGTTTTAAATGTAGGAAGAAAAAAAGGAAATATTTCCGATAGTTATATATATAAATACATTACCTTTATTTCTACCTATAGTATTAACACTGAGCTAGAATGATGGCTCATTCATAGTATTCTTGCAATTCTGTCGTATGGCATCATAAAAAAAAAAAAATTTCTTAATTGGTTTACTTCATTGTTTGGATAGTGATGCTTCACATTAGAGAATTTCATTCTGTGCTAATGTGTATATTGAGGAAATTTTGCTAGCCCATATTTGTTTGATCATTTATTTCTCATGGAATTCCAAATCCTGAATTTTATAAAACGTTCATACCCTATGTTAATTTTTTTAAATTATATCAATTTTGCCTCCCTGCTTTGTTCAAACTGTAGATGAATTTTCTTGAGTTGAAATTTAAAAAAAAAATTAATTTTTTTTTTGCTTAAGTATAAATATATTCAATTTTTTATGTTTTTAAGTTTTATTTTTCCATTATTAAGGAAAAAGTCCAAAATATTACATGAAATATTGAAAAAAAATCACTATAAATAATGGGGAAGGCTACTGTTGAATTTGATTAACATATACAGATATATACTATTGAAAATATTCATATTTTAATAGCTGAAAAAAACAAAAAAACATTTTCTACCTACTGTAAAATCAGACATACAAGAGAGATGAGAGACGACTATTTGTAGTGTTATATTACATCTTTAATATTTGATGTAGAAAAATTAATAATAAATAAAAAGAAACTGTGGATAAAATACAATGAAAGAAAACAAAATGCTGTACCTGTTGTCCAAATAATAATGTTCTCCTATTTGTATATGTGTTCTTTCTCAATGATGACCTCAGAGTGGTCAAAATGTTCATACAAGCTATATGTTGACAAGAGGTATTGTTGTTTTCTTTCATAGAAAGTTTAATATTTAGTACAGTTAATAATTTTCTGTCTGTTATAGCTGTTCACTCAGGGGAGATAGTTTCACCACCTTAAGCACATCCACCTTCAAAGCAATCACCTCTGGACATGTGTCTTTGTCATTCTAGTTGACAAGGTTGCTACAAATGGTAAAGTAGTTTTCACGCTACCCTGTGATTAGTATGCGAAGAACTATGGTGTCATGAGTCATGTTAAGGTACTCTGAGAAAATTATATACTGAGCCCTTATATAGCAGCACTATGAATTATACTTTGGGGACATTCATTACACACCATAGCTTGAACCCCTTTAATCTTGCCTTCATTCTCATTGTTCTTTGGTGAAAATTAGAACTGGTTTTAATTCCATGTATCAAAGTATAAGAAAATGAAGCTTGACAGCAAAATACAAATGGAGAAAAGTAAATAAATAAAATTTGATTGGCAGGAATAGATGGTGAATAAAATGAATGTTATGCTTGATGGGTGGAAACAGGATTGGTAATTACAGTCGAAGATTAATTGGGCATTTTGGATGTGATTAGGAAAATTTTATTTGGCGTTAAAATTCTCATTGTTTTCTAAAACTGCTAATTTTGGAAGATTGTTTGAATAATTAGAGATCTCTTGGTGTAATAGATGTTTGTAAGGGGTGAGGCGATCTTTTTCCAACAGATGATTGGTGTAGTTTAGTTTTCCTATCTTTCTTATTGTAAGAAGCAGAATGTTTTATATATCTAATAGGAATCTTCTTTCTTTTAAACCAATGCAAACTTTTCATGAACTGAGCATTCTAGTCAGCATAGATATTAATAAATTTCAAGCTTGTAGTGTATACCTATTGGAATGTCCAGCAGTTATTTTTGTGCATTTTTTTGCTTTAAGTATTGACCATAACCAAATTTAACTAGCATTCCCCATTAATGTTATTTGATATCGGGTTGGTCATTAACCTTTAGATCAAAAGGAAGAATTAGAAGAGTGCAAGAACAATTTCAAATCAAATGAAAAATAATTTTTGGTTATATGATATCTACAGTGGTAAGACAGTGCAGGAGGAAATTTCATTGTTGGTGATTTGTTGTTATTAAGTTTTAAATCGTTTAACTCTGGCAATCAGGAATCACGAATCAAAACACTTGAAAACGAGTTGGCACTTATGGAAACTGAATTTAAGAAGCTATCTGCTGTAAAAAGTACAATGGGATCTACTTCATCATTGCTCAGTGAACATTTCATGTCTTCCGATACATTGCAGAAAAATGAAAAGCTTAGGAAGAAGGTAAGGAATATGACGTGGATTAAAATAAATATTTTTGAAATTTTCAATTTCAGATAAACGTCTTTAGATTCACATATTACAATAATTAGCAGACAGCATTTGAAAAATTAATAGAGTTCTTAAGAGATTTTAACAAACCAACATTAACACAAGAATATTGTGCCACTCACTGATACAGGGTTTTAATTTTAATAACCAAATGATTTTATTTCATTAACCACAGGATACTTGATATATTATTGATGTGCCAATACTCATGGGATAGCAATCTGCAAAGATAATGGTAGGTGGCACAAGTGATGGAAATTCCCAGACCTTTCTCACTCGTGATCTAACATCTCAGGAGTCATTTGAGCAAAGACTAGGCTGCTCATGGCAAGCAGAAGAGATTTATGAAAGTTCAAAAAGAACATGATGCTGGGCCCTATGAATGACACATATAGTGGCCGCGCAGTACTTGAAATTTTTATCGCCAATGGTTTAGCCAATAGAGATTTTCTTTAAGCCAGAATCTCGTATTTTTAGCCAAATTTAAAATTAAAAAAAATTACGAAGCATTTAAAATTAAAAAAAAAATTAATCACATGATAATCGCATTTTCAAGGTTAAAAATAAAAATTTTCCATATAAATAGAATTAGCCAAATATGTTCGCCAAATGTGATTGTTTATTCGTCAGATTAGTTGAACTGTCCCCACTGGCAATTTGGCGAGCGGACTGCGTGGACACTGCACATACCAATATCGAAGTTGCATGAACAATCCTCTGCCACTGTCCTGGTTCCCAATCCTGAGGACATTGGAACGATTCATGGGGATTGTAGTGTTCTAAGGTTCACTTCGAGTTATTCTATAAAAATGAAGGGGCAGTGAAATAAACAGTAAGCACAACTATACACTGTGCCTAATTATTTCCAGATGTGGAGAACAATGCAACATAAGGAGGCACCGAACCATTTGGGGGAGGGGGATCATTGGATATAAGTTTATTGAATCAAGGGCAGCTTGAAAAAAGTCCGATGACACGGTTCTATATTTTTCAGGTGTATACAAGGATACTTGATGGAAGGCATAATCTCCCTCCTAGACAGTGAATGCTAACTGTATGATTCATTGAATTCACAAATTGATTGTATTTGATATCAACTTGCTCATTTATTGCTTTACTGATAATTAATTGCAGTATATCCATGTTTTTTTTATGTTTCAATTTACAGCATGTGGATGATTAAATAGAAGAGTCAGTTTGCAAGATTCATTACAATATCTGATTGCTTTATAAAATACAGGGTGATTCAAAATTCAATGTACAAACTTTTAGGAGATGTAGTATGGATTATTCTAAGCAAAAAAGCTCATATGAACGTGGGTGCGAATTTAAACGAAAACTGATTTATGAACAAAAATAAAAATTCCGCCACTAAGATCAACAAGTTAATAACTCGGGTTCCATAACACATAGGATAATGAAATTTAGAGAAATAATAGGGTACATGAAACTGTGCAAACCGTTAAAATTTGATCGACTTCAATGCGTAACTCGGAAACTACCTGTTGGAAGTCGATCAAATTTTAACGGTATACACAGTTTTATGTATCCTATTATTCCTCTAAATTTCATTATACTCGGTGTTATGGAAGCTGAATTATTAACTTGTTGATCTTAGTGGTGGCATTTTTATTTTTGTTCATAACTCTGTTTTCATTTAAATTCGCACCCATGTTCATATGAACTTTTTTGCTTAGAATAACCCATACTATATCCCCTAAAAGTTTGTACATTGAATTTTGAAGGCAACTTTCACTAGCTTCATCTGAAACAATTTACCTTTACAAACTAATCAAATTCTTGGAGAAAGTAAACACAGCCAAAGTTTACTTGGATTAATTCTTTTATTTCAAGACTTTGAAGTTGGCCTGTTGATCACTATCTAAAAAGCATCTAAATTGGCAGAGGGCGGGTTTCATTATGCACGAGCATGAACTTTCGGATTGCAAGCACAATGTTGGGGGGGGGAGGGTTTCCGAACTAATTTCAGCCTGACGAACTTCAAAAGAGACAAACATATGTTTAATATGATAGTACATTAAACTTTCCATACGTTATACAGTACATTAATTCACTTTTTTCTCAATTTCCCATCCACTTTTCCATCACCAAAAACTAAAGTGATTTCACAAAGATGGCGACAACCATTCACTCAAAAAGTCACTATGATCATGTTTCTGCACTAAATCTACAAATAATTTATAATATTTTGAACAACATAGGCACCATGCTAAGTAAATTATTAATGAAGTGAAAATTGAAATAAAATTTCACCGGTGGTGGTTATGATCTTTTATTTTGATAATAACAAAATAGAATCACTCCTATGCTAAGTTACATGATCGATCGCTACTGGAGAACCAAGCATTATTGTTTGTTATACATTTGTTTGAAATGACCAATTGCAGTGTTCTCCCCAGAAAATTTTATTAGATGGGCGGTAAGAACCGGGCAAACAAAAAAGAATAAAATATTATGCAGCGTTGTGCAGTTCTTCAGCCGGGCGGACGCCAAAATCAGCCGGGTGGCGTGCTCGTTAAAAAGGGCCTGGGGAGAACCCTGAATCGTTATAATAAATTAGAAACATTGCCAGAAGGCAATTTTATTTGTATAACCTAAAGAATGTAGAGTTTTATTCATGTATCTGTATTAAGAGAGCGCTGCTCAATTTTAAGGAGGCATTGCTGCTCAGAATTATCAGGAGACTTAATTCAAACATGGTGCCGAAAATCGATCATTATTTTAATAGCTTTAAGGAATTCTTAAATAAACAATTTAAAAGGGAAACTGCAATTATAACTGCATAGAAACCGAACAATAAAGAACCATTGATTAAAGGAGGACATTCACTGTAAATTAAATATTATCTTGTCTTTGTTCAAAATTAAATAATCTCTGATTGTTTTTTTAATTTTTTTTTTTCTGTATCATGTTACAAGGGTGTTCAAAGCTCTAAGCCAATGGGCACTGCTGCCCAAAATTGTGTTGATTGGTGATAGCACTACAAGCACTATACAGGGTGATTCAGAAAGGTAGGTAAAGAATGAAATACCATGTACAGTTTGTAGCGGGGAACAATGTTTTTCCTATAAACATGGGTCCGGAAATGCATCCTTACAGAGATAATGCAACTTGTACGAGATAGGAATGGATGCGTGTTACCCGGACAGCAATGGTAGGGTCCAAGTAAATTAGGATCTAAACATGTAAATTGTTCGTGTTCGCTCCTTTAAAAGAGAGGAAACGAAACATGTAACTCCATTGTCGTACAATGCGGAGCTGGTGAACTTGACTAATGCGGAGCTGGCGAACATGCATCTCGTCTACGGCGAGGCACAGGGTTATGCTACTGAAACTGAAAAGATTTACCAACAGGATGTCAGTGATTCTCCAGACATCTTCACCAGAGTTCGCGAGAATCTTGTCCGCAGACTAAACACCTGCATTGAGGCTCAGGGTAGGCATTTTGAACACCTACTATAATGCCATTCCTACCTTGTACAGGTTGCATTATCTCTGTAAGGATGCATTTCTGGACCCATGTTTATAAGAAAAATTTTGTTCCCCGTTACAAACTGTACATGGTATTTCATTCTTGATCTACCTTTTTGAATCACCCTGTATAAAGTCTGAATTCAGTACATTGCACAGACAAATCTGTTTCAACATCCTCTCATTCATCTGGAGTGAGTCAAAAATTGAGGGTCACATTATTCGATGTTTACGTGTTTTCTAGATTCTAAAAGTAGGGGTTGCATTATAGACGAGTCACATTATACATGAATAAGTATAGTAGGTGTGCATACTATTTAGATTTCAATTCCCTGAAAACGATTTACTTTATGAAAAAAATTATCCTGCGTCATCAATAACTATTCTATGGAACATTCTTTAAGATGACACATAGTCTTTCTAGTTATTGAAGAAAAGGGGAAATTTGTTCATAGCAAAATGACAGGTCGTTTCTGAAAGATTTGTATTAGATTAGTAATCAGCATGTTAATAGTATTAATTATCATAATTGATGATGTTACAGTGCTCATCAAACAAATGAGACAAATTGAATATGGAAGCGCTTTAAAATAACAAGAAGATTTAATGCAGTGTTCATGACTTTAGTAACCTAGACTTACTAGAAAACATCTATGTACAGGGTCTTTATAATTAAAGTTCCATTTTGACATGGCCATAAAAAAAAAAACTACTGGACCAAAAGCTATAATACTTGGTAATATTATACAAGAGGGCATGGGAAGTTCATATCCACCAAAAAAAAAAAATTAGTTCAAAAGGTTACACAGGTTAACAAGTCTTTAATCGTTACTAAAATTAGTTACATGTCGAATGTGGCCTCCACCATTTACTGAAAGCATGTTGAATGTGTCTTCGTGTCTAATTTTGTATACGAATATTGCATAGAGCGCCATTCCATGCTGGTGGTGACCTTTTGAACTAATTTTTTTTTTGGTGGGTAGGAACTTCCCATGCCCTCTTGAATAATATTACCAAGTATTATAGCTTTTGGTCCAGTAGTTTTTTTTTATGGCCATGTCAAAATGGAACTTTAATTATAAAGACCCGGTATTATGATCCCTTATTTATTTATTTATTTATTTATTTACAGTCAATTCTCGTTAATCCGAAATTGGTTAATACGAAATTCCGGTTAATAAGAAAACATTTTGTGGCCCGTCCCCGAAAAAGCAATTACTATGTAAAATTCTCTGCTTTATACGAACATATTTTTACTAAAATACGGTTTATACGAAAGAAAATTTCATAATTTTATTGAAAAATAGTACTTTTAGGAACAATTTTAATGATAAAATTTCAGATTTCGAAGTGTAAATTTAATAAAAATAATTTTCAAAGTCATTTCATATGTGATTGCTTCTGAATTACAGTATTCGAATAAATGAATACTCGATTTTTTAATCAGTCGATATTTTTATTCGATTATTCGATAAAAAAACATCGGTTATTTAGTCGAAGTTTTCAAACTAACGAATCACGTGCTTTCAAACTAACGGGAAATCCGAATCACGTGCTTTCAAGCTAACGGGAAATCTGATTCGCTAAATCTGAATCACGTGCTTTGAAGCTAACGGGAAATCTGATTGGTTCAGCTATTCAGATCTAAAATCTACCTGTCACTTGGCGCTCAAATCTTTATTTAAACAAGTGCAATATCGGTATTGTTTCAAAATCAATTTTCTCTTCGCTACAACGCAGTTATCTACAGTCAGGAATTTTATTCAATGTCAGCTTCAAGCAAAAGGAAACGAAAGGATCTTTCATTAGATCTGAAGTTACAACGCTGACGAAACCGCCCTATTTTATAATCTTCTGCCCGAGAAATCTTATTTAAAAGGTGAAAAGTGTCATGGAGGTATGCATGCGTCATTTAAACTTTATTGTATTTTTTACCGATAATTTTGTACATGTATCTAATGTTTTTTTACGGTATCTTTCATAGGGAAAAGTAGCAAAGAGCGGTTGTCAGTATTATTATGTACAAATATGGATGGCACTGACAAGAAAAAGCCGATAGTTATTGGCAAATTCGCCAGGCCACGCTGTTTTAAAAGCGTAAAAAATTTGCCGTTATTTATTTCAACAATAAAAAAAATTGTTTTAGCGCGAAAACAAACTGTTATTACAGATTTTTTTAGGAGAGATGAATAAAAATTATTTCTAACTTAAAGTATTCTAATTCCGTGCTTATTTCATAACACTTTTAGTATTGTTGGTTAATACGAAATACGAATAATACGAAAAAATTTCTTGGTCCCCACGATTTCGTATTAACGAGAATTGACTGTATTTATTTATTTATTTATTTATTTATTTTTGCTTTAAATAAAATGTAATAATTGTTCAATTATTATATGGAAATAAAGACTCTTAAACCACAACAAAATAATAAAAGAAAAATACGACCTGAATACGCATTTTTCTTTTATTATTTCGTTGTGTTTTAAGAGTCTTTATTTCTATTTAATTATCACTATCCACGTCCTTTTCTGTTCTGGTTATTTTTCCTTTTTCTTTCACTTTTTTTCTGTAGAGTGTTATTGTCTTATTACCTCTTCAAGATTTTTACTGTCATATACTGTATTGGGAATTTGTCCGGGAAACATTTTATTGTTCAATTATTATCAAAATATCTGTAAATAATTTTACAAATTTCCACCGAGTGTTTTTGTATATAATTTGTTTCCACTAGTTCTCACTAATTACAGTTGCCTAGCAATACCCTTCTCCCATCCCTCCTCTCTCAACTTTGACTACCCGCACAATGGCTATTTTGTGAATCGCCAAAATTCAGTTGATTGGTTAGACTCTGAAGATGGTAAGCCAAAATGTACATTGGTCAAAATAAAAATAAATAGTAGTGCTAAAAAGACCCATTGTATTCATTAAGTATACTTCTGATAATAGGGCTCAGCTAGGCATTACTTGCAGATATTTTTTATATCAATCTTCAGTCGAAAGAACTATGTTTTCCATCTATAGGTTAGGTTTTGCATCTATAGGGAATCTTGGACTTAAGACGCTTTTATTTACAACAGCTCACACATACGACAGTTAAAAATTGCCATTCATTCTTCAAGTTAAGATACTCACTTCACACTTAAGACAAAAATACAATAGAAAAGGGCTGATTTTTATAAGAAATTTTTAAGAAAAAAATGATGCGAAGGCTTGAGACATACTTTACAGGAAGCAATAGCATCTTAAGTACGAGGATTCTTGGTTTATCTGTATTTTTATTTTAATAACCATAATATATGTATATGGAACCTCATTTCCTGTTAAATGAAATTGGCGTTTTCATGACACACAAATTTATCGCAAGACAATTGTAACAAACAAAGATTTATTGATTAACTCTACTGATTTTATTATTTATTTGTTATTTACTTTACATATGTATATATAATATCAGCAGTAAGACTTTTTTTTTCATTTATTTATTTAAAAAGTCTAATTTTTTAGATTGCTTAATATGATCCAGTTTGTAAGTTGATAAACTTTGCTCAGGATGCATAATGCACTCTAGTTTTTGTCAGCACCCTGGTCCAAAGCATATGTTTTAAGGTGAAATGTCCACTTCAGTGCTTCAGAATAAGAAGAGGGGGCAGTTTTACAGTCCAATTTTTCGCAAACGTCCACGTTTTAAAAAGGCTCGTCTTTTGGGCTTCAGCTAGGGTTGTGGGATTCTTCAGTTATTCAGCAATGTGAGCTTCCTGTTCTGGTTCCAGTAATTCCTTAGCAGAATTTTGGTGTTTCAGAAGGGTAACAGCCACCCCTTTGTCTTCCTCACTATCATGTCATCAATTCTGTTTTGCACTTCACTTTGCTTGACTTCACAGAATGCAAAATTTTCTGCACTGTGGATTTCTTTATATTATTCATTGTGGCACCAATCAACCGACCAATCAGTACAAAATGAATTTTGAACAGCAGTTGCCCACTGGCTTAGAGCCTATTGGCTTTGGAGCCCGTTGGCTTATGTTTATTTGTCCGAATAATTTAGACAAAAATGACATGTTGGGTCTGCTTTCCCTGTGTTTTGATCGGGAAGTGAGGTGGCATTAAATAATTTTAAAAATGCGTTTTTCTTTTTTCGGGACTGAAAAAGTGTTCGATTTGAAGAGCTGTCCTTTTATATGCGTGTCTGATATGCAAGGTTCCACTGTGTATGTGTTTTTTGTGTTTGTCTGGATATCTCATTTTCCACTATCTTCTAATACAAATTCGCCTATTGATGTATTATTTTACGTAGATGGTTTTAGAGATCTAATCTATATCTATCCCGAAAATGGGCTGTCAGCTCCATCCTTGTGAAAGATCATTAATTATCTATTTAATTAAAGGTTTTGCTAATATTATTGTTGCTTATCAATTATTGTAATAATAATACAGCATTATAATACTGTATGTATAAAAATCTCAAAAATAATTTTTTTTATATGCATTATTATTAGTTGGAAGACAAGTTGGAACAAGTGCACTCTATTTCAATGTAGTTTCCCTGCTTTTCGATGCATTTCCGCAACCGAGTCAGGAGGGCATGGATACCTTGGGGGAAAAAAATCTTTTGGCTGCGCATGCAGCCACTCATGCACCGCCTGTTTCACCTCCGTGTCAGTCGCGAACTTGTGGCCACCTAAGGAGTCCTTTAGTGAGCCAAAGATGTGAAAGTCGGAGGGCACGAGGTCAGAAGAGTAAGGAGGATGGGGGAGGCACTCCAGACGCTAGTCACCATAGTCGCACAAGCCATATGTGGATGCGCATTGTCATGCTGGATGAGAACGCCTGTTGAGAGGAGTCCACGGTGCTTGGTGCATATAGCAGGTTTCAGAATGTCACGCACTAATTCACTATAGGTAGCACTAGTCACCGTCTTGTCCTTATCCATGTAATGTTCCACTATGGGACCATTGTGGTCCCAGAACAAGGTTAGCATCACCTTTCCTGTGGAGGGCTGGCTGCAGAACTTTTTCGGCTTTGGTGATGTCGAGTGCTGCTATTCCTTATTGGAGCGCTTGGTCTGTGGTTGGTAGTGATGGACCCAGGACTTGTCTCCAATAACAATCTACTCCAAAAAGGAGAGCAGATTCAAGTTCGTAGTGGCGCAGCAGCTTCTGGCAGGCATCGACTCGCCTCTCCTTCATTTTGGGCGTCAGCCGACGAGGGACCCATCATGCGGCCACTTTCCGGTATTTCAGCTCATCATGGACAATATGCTGGAGAAGAGCCATGACTGACCTGTAATGATGTTTTATTGTCATTGATGGTGACCCGTCTGTCCTGCAGAATCATCTCCTCCACCGCTGCAATCACCTCGGCTGTCACAAGACGATGTGCCTGGCCAACTTGTTATGCCGCTGCTGAATTTACACCATTCGTAAACCTGGGTCTGCGATACACATGCAGCACCATACTGTGCTAACATGCCTCGATGGATCTTTATTGGTTTCGTGCCTTCATTGTGTAAGAAACAGGTCACTCTACACTGCTCTTCTTTGGTGCATTCCAACAGAGGGGCAGCCATATTGGAAACGCCTGTATGGCGCCGCTGGGTCACATGGGAACACGGGACCCACGCCAATTGATGGCGGGAGAGTCCATGCACTTGCATACCGGGTCTGATCGCAATGGGAGCGGTTTTCAATTTTCTAAAGCGGTTTTCCGGTTTTCATTCAACTCAGCCTTGTTTTAGAACTTCAGTAGAAGACATCAATTAAAATCGGATATGAATTCAATTAATGTCTGCTACTTAAGTTCTGTTTTGTACAAGGCTGAGTAGAATGAAAACCGGAAAACCATTATATAAAATTAAAAGCCTTGTTTCCAAGTTCTGTTTTGTAAAATCGAAACATGTCAACTACAATTACCTTAATTTATTGCTATACCTAGACACTTTTCTGTTTCTTTCATATGTTTGGTGGGCTCGTTATATCTGTAAGAAATTGGACGGAACCAAAACTTTTGTTTGTTATAAACAGGGTAGGCTCTAGTGGGGTTCGACTGTACAGGGTTATTCATAAGTCTGTGAAACATTTCAAAAATTCATTACAAATAAACTATGCATTTAATAATAATTTTATTGCAGTGATATAGAGGGAAACTCTCCAGTTTTCTTAAGATATTTCACAGATACTCAATATCTTCACCTTTGGTGATAGAGCAGACATCTAGGCGATAATCAGTTTCATTCCATATGCATGTCAGCTTATCAAGGTCCACCATATCCACAGCAGCGGTGATACATCTGCAAAGATCCTATAGGTTACCCGGTAATGGAGGCACAAAGACCATGTACTTGATGAACCCCCATACTTGAGTTAAATCCGAGGACCAGGATGGCCATCTGATTAATGCTTCATCTTCTTTTTTCCTTTGCATCTTATCCTGAATGCCATATTTGCTACTACTAACTCCTCACGGCAAATTACGATAACTATACATGCAGGATTTTTTCCCCCTCTCTATTGCTGTATGATTTACTACAATCCATTTGGTTAGTTTACTTGTTATGAATTTTTGAAATGTTTCACAGACTTTTGAATACCCCTGTATTTATATCCCAATAGTCATTTACATTATTGGAAACTTTTTAAAATATATCCAAGTCTCCAAAAAATTTCCTAAGAAATTCTAGAAAGTCATTAATATTAGCTTCTCTAGCACGTCCAACAAAAATAAATTATACGTAATAAGATACATTTTGATAAATTTTCCAACTGTAGTGTGAAAAGAAATTTTAAATTGTTATTCAACAAAAATAAATTAATTTATGAATACAGAAATACCAAGGATGTCAGTCATTGTGATTTTCCATCTTCTTTTTTTTAAGCAAGATATTATTCTTCAATCCTTGGTCGTATCCATTTCATGGTTTATTTCATTCATTAACTCAGAATAACAGTACATAAAATTCTTCTTATTTATAATTTCTTAATTTTCATAGTGGCTTTAGTGATATCTGCAATATTTTTTTTGTTTTCTCTTCCTTTCCTTTTTCCCTTCTATTGGCTGTGACATTGCAGATGGAAGAGCTCAGGATGGAACTTCAAAAGAGAGACCAAGAAATCTTAGCTATGGGTGCAAAAATGCGTACATTAGAAGAGCAACATCAAGATTACCAACGCCATATAGCTGTACTGAAAGAATCATTATGTGCCAAAGAGGAACATTATAACATGCTTCAAACAGATGTGAGTTATTACTATATAAAACAAGCATTAGATAAGTTGTTTTTCTTTGCGTTTTTTTTTTATTTATAAATTTACTGTACTTTAATTATTTTCTAGTGTTATTTACTATTCTCTATATTAAATGCCATCTCCCAACCCATCTGATCAGCATGGGAGATTAGACCAAAAATACCCCCCCAAAAATGAAGAGTAGGTGGAGAAGATTGGGGGAGGCCTATGTCCTGCAGTATACTGAGACAGGCTGAAACAAACAAACAAACATATTAAATTTTAACTCGGGCAGTCTAGATAAGCATTTCTAATGATTAACTTAAGAATAAAATAAAACTCTTTTTCCACAATGAAACAGGAATTGAACAAACATAAAAAGAAAAAGACCGAAAATAAAATGAAAAAATACAACCTGAGTCTGTAAGCGCTTTTTGAAA
>JAHWFO010042181.1:4535890-4569335 GCA_023313115.1 Rhysida immarginata | reverse complement strand
AGGGGCTCCTTGGCTGCTGAATGATGAAAGCAAAGCTTTCGAAAAGCGCTTACAGACTCAGGTTGCATTTTTTCATTTTATTTTCGGTCTTTTTCTTTTTATGTTTGTTCATTTCCTGTTTCGTTGTGGAAAAAGAGTTTTATTTTATTCTTAAGTTAATCATCTGCATTATCCACATAAGATTTTTAGACAATTTTTAAGCATTTTTAATATTGCTCTTCTTCAAGCTACACTTTCTGAGGAAATGAATAAAATAACCTGAAAAAGTTTGAATAAATTATCTTTTTGGAAACAAGAAGATTTATATGTCATTGTTTATAGGGAGCAAAAACCCATATTAAACAGTTGAAATTACCAGCAGAAGAATAATGTTTACAAAGAAGATGTCGTGATTTAATTACTAAATTTTTAGTGGAAAACTTTGTAGTAAACCTTGTAAGCCTTTATAAATACTTACTTTAGCTCGCAGGGGCAGCAGCCCTATGGAGGATCTCCAGCATTCGCAATCTTCTGCCGTCATGAAATATTAAGAAATTGCATATCAGTTGTGAAATTGGGGGTCCAAGAGCAGCCAGAATATTTGCAATTCATGTCAAATCATTTACTTCGACAGATATTAATGATTTTTGAAGGAAACAAATCTAAAGCAAACAAATCTGTTATTTATTAATATTTATTAAATAATGCAATTTTAATATAGTAGTTTGCATTCTATTTCATAATAGGTGGAGGAGCTTCGTCAACGTTTGGAAGAAAAAAATAAATTGATAGAGAAAAAAACTCAGCAAGCACTACAAGCTCAGCAGGAACGAAATAGGTTAAATAGTGAACTTAATGAATTAAAAGATCATATGGATATCAAAGACCGTAAAATTAATGTATTGCAAAGAAAGGTTAGAAGATTTTTGTATATTTATTTATCATATATTTTTAAGAATCTACAGTATTTTCTAAATAAAGTTTATTTATTTAGAAAGAGCTGTTCCTTTTCGCCATTGGAATTCCACCACAAGTTTACAGCATAATGAGACATGTAACTAATTAAGCAAAAGCGTCTGAACGTAATGACACCTTGACCATTAAAGACCAGTTGAAATTAACATTGTTGTCTATGGCAGGAAGTGCTTTTTTGCGATATGCCGGATTGAAATTATTTCTTCTTCTTAATTTTTTTTTTTTTTTTTTTTTTTTTTTTTTTTTTTGAAAATCAATTAAATCGCCTGAAACTGGAGCAATATTGATGCTTTTTCAATCTCTCAATTTCAAAGGTGTTCTGCAATTTTCACAAAACTGCTACAGTGCCATTAGATGCGCACTCAAATGTTCTATAAGAAAAGTCAAGGGTTTTGCATCCGAAAGCGCCCGACTTCCGGCAAATTCCAGCAAATTGCAAAAGAACACTTCTGCCATAGATAACAATGTTAATTTCAACTGTATCAAACTTCTGATACAGTTGACAGACTTTAATGGTCAAGCTGTCGTTACGTTAAGAAGCTTTTGCTTAATTAGTTACAGTGTCTCATTATGCTGTAAACTTGTGGGGGAATAGCTCCTTAATTGAAAGAATTATTATATTGTTGGATTATTAATATAACAATTTGAATAGGTCATATGGCAAATATTTGAAATTTTTTTCAATAATATCAGTTTGGTGGGAAAGTTACGAGGCTTGATTGAAATTAATGCCTCCATGGCTGTAACTTTTACATATAGTAACCGATTTTCAAAATTCTTTTTGTATCCAATTTGTCCTCCATGTAATGCTTTATTTGCTTTTCGACATAGTCCCTATCCCTTTCCACGCACCTGCACCTGTGTGTAACTAATCAGACAAACCTCTCGGAAAAGAATTCATGTGTTTGTTGCCAACACCAGGATTGAATGGCAGTTTTTTCACCGCGTTGTCAGAACGAAACTGATGTCCTTTAAGGTGCTCTTTCATGTCTGTTAATATATACGTCGGATATATAAACAATTACATTTTGAGCACAGTTTCCTCAATTCTGGCAATAAATTTTTGTGCTATTGTTGATCAAAGCTGTCATGAAAACTGGCTAGATTCAAGTATGTTTGTTATACAAGTTCAGCCTCTATGAATGTGTAGCTGAGGCTGCAAGAAATGTGAACAAAGAATGGGGCAAGAGTTCAATTTCTAAGCATGAAGTCCAAAGATGGTCAAAAACTTTTAAATTATGGGAAATAAACTTTAAAGATAAACCCTGTTCTGGACATCCGTCGTAAGTTGATAATGACTTGTTAAAATCATTACTGGAGTCAAATCCTTCGCTAACGTTATGACACTTGCATCTAGGTTAGCAATTGATCATACAATATTTGTGAACATTTAAAGCAAATTATTAAAGTGTGTAAGCTGGAAAATTGGGTACCCATTGATTGAACAAGAACAACAAAGCACAACATTTGTCCATTTGTTCCTCACTCATTTGCAGGGTAAAACTGACCCTTTCTTACATCAAATTATGACATGTGAAAAGTGAATCCTGTATGACAATTCCCAATGTTCAGGACAATAGGTAAACAATGGAACTCCACCAAACAAAAACGGCTAAACCAGACCTATAACTCAAAAAGGTTATGATAACAGTTTGGTGATCAGTGGCTGGATTGATCAACCATGAATTTATTAAACCTGGCCAAACCATTACTGCCAGTACTTGATGCTTTTCACAGAAACTTTGCGAAAAAACAGCCTTCCCTATATGGAAAACTGCTTGCTCTCATACAGAAAAATTAACCAAAATTGAAGGAGTTAGGATATGAAAGTTTGCTGCATCTGCCATACTCACTAGGTCTTTTGCCAACAGACTATTGTTATTTTCTGGCTTTTGAGAATTTTCTAAGCAAAAATAGTTTTCAAAATCAGAATGATGTTGAAATTTCCTTCATTGAGTGCATCTCCTCACAGAAACAAAATTTTTTGTAAATCAGGAATTGAAAAGCTTCCTGGGTGGTGGAAGGGGGTTATTTCTGCTGATGGATCGTATTTTGATGAATAAAAAAGTATTTTGTTAGTCATTATTGCTCAAACTAAAAAATGCTAAATCGACATTACTTTCTCACCACCTGATATAAGAATAGTGAAGTGGATAGAGGGAATATTTTTTTTTTATCATATTTGATGGCATATATCCCCCTCTCCATTTCAGCAGAGATTGCTAAGAAAAAAATTCTTATGAGTTTATGGATAAGCATTTAATATTATTGAAATTGAAAGCTTGAGTACTTTGCTCCTGTTGAAAATCTTGAGAATGGAAATTTTCCACTGCAGTCATCATCTGTTTGCATTTCCACTGTTGTTGTTATAATACTCATTATATTAAAATACCCTTATTGTAATGAGCATCAAATACAGAAAATAGCAGCAGCTTGAAAGCATGACGAGTGTGGAACATTAGAGGTTATCCCATTCTGCAAAAGTAATTATTTTCAATGTTGTTACTAGTATCAATATAATTTTAAATTTCAAAAAATAAAGATGTTTCCTTTTAAAAGTATAGAATGTACATTTGTATTTGGCAGGTATAACATAACTATAGGCAGTAACATGCTTACGAACTTTGAAACTGTTACTGTTTAACATTTTTGGAATTGAATGATAAATTAAGATATTCACTTCCGGCCTTAATTTTTACAGTAATTTCTTTCTTTCTAATTACTCGTAAGAATAATAATCATAATGATAATGTATTTCGGTAAATATTATGGTATTATGGAAATATGGCAGACAGGTATTCTGATTGAGAAACCTTAGATTACCAGATAACTAAGGGTGCATTCGTTTATTTGTGCCATGTGCACAATGATGATGTCAGTAATGCGTCCCATGCAGTTACTGTTCAGTGCATACAGTATAGTTCATCAACTGTGCATGCTCTTTAACCAAACGATTTGACCCACACCAAGAACATGGCAGTGCCTCAACAACACCTTTTTAACAGTCCAAGAGTCTAAACTTCGAATTTTTAAAGTCTTTTCTGCTTTTCGAATGTTTTTTTCAATCTACATATACTCTCCTCATCCACTTGAAGGGGGAGGCCATGGTCTAGGGGGCTTTTGCAGAGCAAGCCAGTTCTGTGAAGTTAAGCATCGCCTAGCATGACTAGTCATTGGCATGCAATCTCGCCCCCCCCCCCCCCAATGCTTCAGAGGGCACTTAAAGCCGTTGGTTTCAGCTGCTACCTTCTTACAGCAGTCAAAAAATTTTATACCCAGGTACATTTCTGAATTTATTCAAACAAAAAAAAAGGTCTCTAAAAGTGTAATGTTAACAGCTTATACAAAACCAGTAATGTGTTTGTGATAGTGAATTTCTGTTCATTTCAAAAATATATAGCCCCTTTACAATGAAAAGTATGTATTCACCACAATAAATGTTGTCAAAAAATGATACACTCGTATGATTTCTAGGGCCTAAATCGTTATGTTAATATGAGTTGACCCTCGCATTTTGTTTAATCACTTCAAACAAACGGAATAGAATCAATCATTTCTTGAAAATATTCAAAAGAAATACCATTACTCAAGAATAACACGTTTCAAACCGGCCACTGAAGTAAACTGTCTTCCACCATGGTAAACGCTCTTGTCAATGTTCCCCGCACGTTTTCTATGACCTAAGGCAAAACTGAAATTCGTTTTTTTTAATATTCTTTGCTAACTTTTGGGTATGAAATGGACAATTGTTCTGTTGGAAGAGCCACTTGTCCCCTCCCAGAAGTGGACCAAATGTTTTTAGTTGCGGGTCAATAGCTTGGATATAGTTTTTGGCCTTCTGGCGAGATCAATTACTACTAGATTTGTAGTTCCATTGTATCCAATGGCTTTCTACGCTGTAACACCACCACCACTCTTTACGGTTACGTAGAGAAAACTACTGGCTCCTTATGATTGCGGAGTTCGTGCCAATAGTATATTTACGACGTTACGATAGCCTATATCCGTCTGGGCCATCTAAACTGCATCTCTTCTCATCACTGAAAACGACGTTAGCCAATTCAGTGGTCCAAGATATATATTTTCTCGCATAATTTAATCTGGCTAGCTTATGCTGACGTGTGAGCTTTGGCTTTGTTAGTTTCTTTTTTCTAACAGAAACTGACATTGTCGAATCGCCTTCCATGTCATTTGCCATGTCCCTGGCAAGGCGAACTATTTCTGAGCTTCAGGCAGACATATTTTGTCATTAAGAACTCTTCTGATTAGTGATCTGCTATTTTTAGAGTGTACAATTTTGGCTGCCCAGCATTTTTTTTTTAGTCTGATACGCTTCAGAATTCTTCAAATAACTTGATACAACATTAACTCAGCAGCCAATTTACATTTTTGATAGTCCAAGTTGCACAAATATTCACTTCGTCCTTTTTCCTATGCAGACAATGCCTTTGCCTTTCCCATTTTGTGCAGTAAAATTTATGATCATAAAGGTGATTGTATGGTCAGTATTTTATGTTTGCAATGAATAGATTTTAAGTTATGACTTTTTAATTGAATTGCATAGTAAGATTTAAGATTATACCACTATAAAGAAGGGTGGGTATATCATTTTTTGAAAGCATTTATTGTGGTGGATACAGACTTTTCATTGTAAACAGGCTATTTATATTCAAAATGTACAGAAATTCACTGTCACAAACATATTACTAGTTTGTATAAGCTGATAATGTTTTACCTTTAGAAACCATTTTTTTGTTTAATTAAATTCAGAAAATATACATGGGTATAAGATTTTTTGACGGAGTGTAACACCAGCAGACTTTGACTGTCAGACTTTACCAGTACTCCTGACATCCCCACAAAATGAACTACATGTATAATGAACTCTATCTTGTTCATATGTTCATTTCTGTGACATATGCTAAATAAATAAAATCCACTTGAAATCAAAAATTTCGACCATCATCAATAGTGATCGAAAGCTGGAGCTTCTCTGGACAGGAGGTTGCCATTTGCAATTGGAAAATGCTCGGAACGACCCTGCTTCTACCTTTGAGCGCTTAGATCATGCAATTTGTGCACGCTTTATGTGCAGAGTGATCCCCGAACACCTTGCATAAACTGCCCGAGAGGCACTCCAGATAGATAGCGCGCACACTCAATGCAAAAAAATTCATGATTCATATAAACAAATGGGCCTTAAATGTACTGGATGATATTTTTTGAGTCTTTCTTATTTCTTTTTTCTATCTTTAAAGTGAATCATACCATCATATTTTAATATTCTGTTAGTTTTGTATAGTTTTGTAACACTTTTTTTAGTACAGAAGCACCAAAATGTTATCCTTTAAATATGTCTTAGCATTTGACATTGCCAATCTTTACTCCATTACCAGAAATTTGTTAGAAACTTGAAACATATTTTTCGTTTACCTCACCTCGCCACTTCAAGCACATTCAAAATGTCTGAGTAATCTGATTTTCTGTAATCAGCATTCCTTGATAAACTAAACCACAGTATCAAGGGTAACATCAAATGTATCTGTTTGTTCAACTATTAACTCATAAAGATAATCAATTCCTAACAGCGAGGAAAAAATTCAAAAGAAATGGTGCATTTTGTGTAATTACGAGGGTCAGTCAAATGATAACTGGAAATATTTTTTACAGTTCCTTTATTATAAAGTTGGAACAAGTACACTATTTTTCAATGTAGTCCCCCTGCTTTTCGATGCATTTCCGCCACCGAATCGCGAGGGCATGGATATCTCGGGAAAAAAATCTTTTGACTGTGCGTGGAGCCACTCATGCACTGCCTATTTCACCTCCATGTCAATCACGAACTTGTGGCCACCTAAGGAGTCATTTAGTGAGCCAAAGATGTGGAAGTCGGAGGGCGCGAGATCAGTTCTTGTCATGCTTGATGAGAACGCCTATTGAGAGAAGTCCGTGGCACTTGGTGCGTATAGCAGGTTTCAGAATGCCACGCACCAATTCACTATAAGTGGCACTGGTCACCATCTTGCCCTTATCTATGTAATGTTCACTATGGGACCCTTGTGGTCCCAGGACAAGATCAGCATCAACTTTCCTGTGGATGGCTGGCTGCAGAACTTTTTCGGCTTTGGTGATGTCGAGTGCTGCCATTCCTTACTGGAGCACTTGGTCTGTGGTTGGTAGTGATGGACCCAAGACTCTTCTCCAGTCACAGTCCACTCCAAAAAGGTGTCACCTTCAAGTTCGTAGCAGCGCAGCAGTTCCTGGCAGGCATCGACTCGCCTCTCCTTCATTTCAGGCATCAGCCGTCGGGGGACCCATCTTGCGGCCACTTTCCGATATTTCAACTCATCATGGACAATATGCTGAGTAGAGCCATGACTGACCTGTAATGCCATTGAAATGTCATCGATGGTGACCAGTCTATCCTGTGGAATCATCTCCTCCGCCACTGCAATTGCCTCGGCTGTCACAAGACGATGTGCCTGGCCTGGCTTCGGCGTATCCGCCAAACTTTTTGTGTCACTGCTGAATTTCTTACACTATTCGTACAGCTGAGTCTGCGATACACATGCAGCACCATACTGTGCCAACATGCATCGATGGATTTCTATTGGTTTTGTGCCTTCACTGTGTAGGAAACGGATCACTCCATTATGCTCTTCTTTGGTGCATTCCAACAGAGGGGCCGCCATATTGGAAACGCCCGTATGGCTCCGTTGGGTCATGTGGGGATGCGGGACCAACGCCAATTTATGGTGGGAGAGTCCACGTGCATGCATACCGGGTCTAATCGTAATGGGAGTGGTTTTTCCGGTTTTCATTTGATTCAGCCTCGTATAATATTGTCTTTCACATTCCATGTTTGATTTAGAGTGGAAAGACCAGATGCTACTGTAGTATCTCAAAAGTGTTTCCAAAATTTCATGTCAGCAATGATTATCAAAGAATTACTTGTCGTGGAGACTCAGCTCATCGAACAAGTTTTGACTGAGATAATAAATAACATGGGTGAGCTCAGTGATTGTGCATAATATAAAGGGAGTATGGCCTCATTACAATATTTTGGATTACTGAGAGGATGCTACTGATTACAGTTGGAAAAAGATGAAGCAGAAGTCTGTTTACGCTGTCTAGTCAATGTAATGTGAACGCCTTCATGCCATTAGCTGCAACCATATCTCACCATTTGTGAAAACTTTGGATAATGCCACTGAAGGTTTTCACAAGGTGCTGGTCTATCTATTTTTGCTATTACATGTATTTCCATGCCAAGAAGAGTTTCTCTTGGCACATTCATGCTTTTCATTGACAAAGCATGAAACACTACAGAAAACGTGATTCTCAGTTGGATTCACTTTTCGACTGATATGCAGTTTTGAGTTGAAAAACTACCGAAAGTATGACTCGGAGCTGGAGTCCTCATCTTATTTCCAGTGAGCTACTTCCTCCATCTTGAAGCATAGAATTTTGTTGGATGCTATTTCAGGTCCAGTCATGTACAGGGTGTCCCCGGAGTAAAGGTCAGTATTTTGTATAGGTATAGAATACCTTAAGTTATTGTAAGTCAAAAAGGTTATATAAACATGTAGTCTTTTATTAATGGTTTCTGAAATATAGCTACTTGACTGCATTCCATGGTTTTTATTTTCCTGCATTAACATTATATTAACTTCATCATAAAAATTGGACACAGAGTGATAAGACCTGAAAAAATTTACCTTTTTCATTGCCCCCTCATCATCTCCCATTGATCCTTGTTCTATCCCTGCGCATCTTCCCTTTCATTTCTAGGCCTTCCCATTGGTTCCCTTTTGTTTTCCCTAGAAATACTTTCTCTCCCCCCTTCTGTGTCTATATATAAAACATCTTCTAATGTGCTTATTATTATTATTTTAATTTTTGTTTTGACAAAGGATGGACTCTATCCGGATTATCAGGATTTTTCAAGGTCTTACTACTCTGTGTTCAGTTTTGTTTTATTCCAGGGTTTTTGTGTCTCGCCCTTCTTTACTTCTACATCCGTCACGTTTATCACAACAAATATCGAATACTCCACCACGTATTTCGATGCATTTTCAATTCTTGTGAGAACTTGACAAATTGCACACTCGAAGACATCTTCAGTTTCTCGTACTTCATCCACAGCATCTGCTATTACGTGCCTACCCATCTGGTCCCTACTGATATTCGACATTAGAGAAAACGTGAGACATTTTTCAAATTTGTCAAAAACAACAGTATAAATGACAAACTGAGTTTAACGAACCTTTGACATTTACACAAATTATTTAAAGCTACATTAAGGTGAATAATGAAATCAACATGACGAGGGGATTTTTTTTTTTGTTTTTTTTTTTCCAAATTAAAGCACCAATAAAAGGAGGATGTCGTCTTAAAATGCAAATTACACGAATATGCCAACTTTTGCAAGTTAATGCTAAAATCCTCCACCTCGGCTGTAGTGGTGCTGCTGTTTACTGGCATTCTTGACCATAACAAGATCACACGAGATTTTTACGATAATTTTTACGATAGATTTTCATTTTTAAATATATGTTTTTGCTTCCATGTTCCTCAAAAATTTACCTCAAAAATTCAGGCCGTCTTCTAATCGAGTCGTCTTATAGTCAGATAAATGCAGTAAATCATTTACTTTAAATTATTCAATACTGAACCAATAGCTATATCTTCGAAATCGTTAATAAAAGACTGCATGTTTATATGAACCTTTTGACTTACAACAACTCCTTCTAAACCCACATTAAAAATTGACCTTTTCTCCTGGGACACCTTGTATAAGCCATTATTAAACCCTTTGGTCAGTTGTTCACAATAGTCCATCTGCTAGGTTGCATAAGCTGGGAAGGCCAATGTTTTTCTGTCATCATTTCTCAATTTTGATATGTTTTATCATGTCTTTTCATTTTTGGAACATCCCAGACCTCATCATGTGAGCAGCCTATGGCAGGTGTAGTTTCTGTAATGCTTCCATACTTAATGTAGTACTCATTAATCATTTCTTTCTTGAAACTCTGCTTAGTCAAATCCTTTTCCCATTTTAACTTCTGGTACTTCCTATGAGCACATGCTTGTCCTTCTATACATGGGTAAGAATTCCTGAAGTGGGCCCCTCAAAAACAAGCATGTTGTGAAATTTAAAACTTTTATTATAATTTGATATTACCTAATGGAGTATTAAAATTCCCTAAATATCTTTGAAAAATTTGCATTTGTTAAAAAGTTATAAACAAATACATTTTTTGGTACTTTTTGTTTAAAAGATCATATCTCAAGCTATTTTTATCAGCTCTCTTTGAAAAAAAAAAAAATTAAAAAAAATAATTTTAATAAAAAAATTATTTTTTTTAAGGTTCTCAATTGATTTCAACAATTTTGAAAAAAACACATTTAATCTGTATTTGTAAACGATTTAGAGTTTGAAAAAATTTTGGTGTTCTCTTTTCTTACGCGAATGCCATGAATTTTTGTCAAGCTATTCAATCGTACCACTGGGCTGTTAAAGGGCAACTGACATCAAAATTTTCGATACTATAAGATTAAGTAAATAATTAAATAAAACTGCATAATGCATAATTTAATTTCGAAAATTTTTATTATTTATTTAATAAAATGAACAAATATTCGCTATTTACTGAGCAGGACGAAAAACGTTCTTAAAATAAGAGGGAAGTCGATGACGTCATACGAGCGAAAGGAGTTTCCAGTCCTGTAGTCATTACCATTAAAGCCTCATTCATTCAACGGAGGTCAATCTAAGATCAACTCGAAAAAAGTTCTCGAGAAGAATGTTTCAGCCTTGCAGACTTTATGATCCCTTTCTTGTCAACTAAATAGTTTCCCAAAACGGAGTAACATGGAATTCTGTGGGAGTGCGTGCAATATCAATGGCAACCATAGAGATTCAACCAGACCCATTTTCAAGGCAACTCAATTGTTGCTCACTCAAATAGAATCAATAGCATATAGAAGGGGGGGCAGGCAAACTGGTGATGAACTAAAATTATAAAAACTTATAAAAAAATAACACCTGTTAAAACTAATATATATGCAAGTACTGCCGTGTTATTTTTTCAGACTAATTTGCTGTAAACATCTTTTTTTAAAATCTCTCATAAAAATGTCAATTTACATAGAGCTGTTTATTAGTGAAATTGAAAAATGACCTGCTCTTTATTGATTTTACTCAGATAAAAATCTTAGACAAATTATGAACAGAAATATGCAAACAATTTATTCAGGAATTGGAATAAGATAGGCTATATAGAATTTTTTTTGTTTTATATTTTTTAACTACAGGAAATTCGTTTCGTGTATCTTCCCCCCCCCCCCCCCCCCCCCCTTAAACGATGTAGGTATGTGTTTGTATATGTGGTAAGGAAAAAATATAGTAGTCTCATTGAGTTATATATATCAGTTCGCTAGAGGAGGGGGGGGGGGTCTGGTGGGTGCAGCCCCTCAGTCTTTAAAAAATAAATTCAAATAAATTCTTTCCTTGGTCGCATGATCAGTCATCGCGCAATGTGCAGAAGTGAACATTAACCAATATTTATAATTAGATATATTTATGGTCACCGGTTCATCCCGATCGTAAGAGAAATTGACAAGGGTGGAGAGCGAAATCATTACAACCAATTAAATACATAAGAGAATGTTATAAACACATTGTTAATATATAAACTGATGAGTCTAATTGTTAATCAATTAATAATAAGGCTACTTGAATTTTGGTTAACGAGGCTTGTCACTTACGGTCTTTTTTTTTGCTTTAATTAAGAAAGTATCAAAGATTTTTTTATTTTATGATATGTTTAGGAAATTTCAATGTGCGAACCATTAGTCGCATGTTAACAAACCAATCGACAATTGATTAAATATGTAAACATGAATTGATTTAACGATATATATGTGCCCCTTATATATAATTGTCACACATTGGGAAAGATATATAAACAAAAGTAAAAAATGAGAAACAAGATGAGAGGCCAAAGCCACAGTTCATGTATAAATCTTCTTAAATCTTGTAACTTTTACTTGAACATTTGAAACCGACACATATTAATCAAATAATGAAAAATAAAATAAAATTCAAGTTTGTTACAAATTTGAACCTGAATAACGCTAGTGCAATAAGGAACATTTCAATGTAAGTGGATCTCATTTTTTTGTTTGGATTTTCCAAAATTAAGGATAGAAAATAATCGAAAAAGAAAAATGATGATGAGTTATTCTGTTAGATAGCCAAGACGATATTCCTGTGTGACGAAATGCCCTAGCGGTGAATCGAGGTGAAGCTCAAAAGACGTGAGTTTTGAAAACTGATGTTTGAAAAATTATATTTAAAAAACTACTTAAGTTATAAAAATTTTACAAGTCGAATTAGAGTTAGTTCATGGTCCTTTATGTTATAAAAAAATAAAATTGATAGGTCATTTTTCGTGTCAGTTGCCCTTTAAGCAAGTAAATCTTCATCTTTCAATAGTGACAACAATACGGAGCTTCCCTGTAAAGCAAGAATCATAGCACTTGCTTTACAGCCGAAGCCCACGCTATCTAAACAGTCCAGTGGTACGATTGAATAGTTTAACAGAAATTGATGGCATTCGTGTAAAAACGGAGATCACCAAATTTTTTTTTCAAATTCTAAATCGTTAATAGATTCAATGTGTTTTTTCATAATTGTTGAAATCGATTGAGAACATTAAAAAATATTCATTTTTTTTTTTTAATAAAAATTTATTTTTTTTTTTTTTTTACACAAACATTTTTTTTCTCATTCTTTTATAATTTGTTATGAAATATATACGTTTTACGTGTTATCTTTAAAATTTCAAAGAGATTTGATAAAATTAGCTTGAGATATGACTTTTTAAACAAAAAGTACCAAAAACATGTATTTGCTTATAACTTTTTAACAAATGCAAATTTTTCAAAACTACTCCATTCAATACTCCATTAGGTACTACCAAATTATAATAAAAGTTTTAAATTTCACGATATGTTTGTTTTTGAGGGGCCCACTTCAGGAATTCTTACCCACATGTATTCCCTTTTTCATCTCTATATACAGGGTGTAAAGGAAATTCCCAAAATAGTTGGATAACTTTAGAACAAAAGGTGAGAGGAAATGATTGAAGTGGCATCGAAGTGATGTTTTGTTTAATTTAATTCATTCCTCCATTGTGGCATGTGTTAAATAGGAGAAGTGATTTCATCTATTTGCTGTTGTAAGCGTAAATATTGCAATGTATGGTGTCCCCTGCATTTTGCAAGATCTCCATTACATGGATTTTTCTTCCCTATTTTATGAATTTTATACTTATGTTTTCTTTATGCAAGAAGTAGATTTTTACCAAACTGGTGACACATGATTGATAGGATCATCCAGTTGTTCTTTTATGGAAAGATGGTCTTATTGACTAGACAGTGTACTTGATAAGTATATTTATACTCTTTATATATTTAAGTATTTCATTTATTAAGTGAAATTGAGTGTTGAAGTTATCATAAGAATCCTTTAAATTCAGAAGTTTGATATTCATTAAATAATAACAGAAATAAAAGCATTACAGCAAGGTTTCGTTGTAATTAAAACAAAGAAAAAAACATGTTTGATATCATTTTTAAGTTGAGGTTGAAAATGATATTAAAAAAATATCCAAAAAAGTCTATGAAGTAGGATAATTGGACCAGTGAATGACCGTTTTAAGCAAATACATGTATCAACTTCGACAATTTTTTTATTAAATAGTTGTGGTTGAAATATGATCATTTTTTTTTTCATGTTCATTAATTTATTGGCAAACCTTCATTTCAAAATTATATTATGTAACAAAAGAGAGAGAAAAAAATAACAAATATGTAAGAATGTTCCATTGATGATCATTCACGAGGGGGTAGTCATTAATTGGTCATGTTACCCTTAACATTTTTTTTTGATACATACATTACTAATTTTCAAAATTGCATCTAATTTTAAACTTTATTTTTAAAATTTTCTTAGATTATCTGCATACAGGTATTCTTCGTTTTATGCATCTACATTTAAAGACATTTGCTTTAACGATGCTTGAAATAAAGCATAAACATTCAGTCGAATCCTCAGTGGCATCAAAGGATAACCTCAGTTTAGCGATAATGCTTGTGCAGAATGAACAGTCTTGCCAACTCAAAATATTTTCCCCGTTAAAATCAAGTGAATTCAATTGTACTAATGAAATTAAATCCACTAAATTTATTGGATTTTTACAAAATTTTGGAGTAAGATCCGATAAATTTAGCGGAAAGTCTGCAACACTGAGGTATGGCATAGGATAAAACCCTCGTAGACCATTCTTGAGTTATTTGTTATGTATTTGTTGACGCAACACACTTAGAACGAGTGTGTGCAGACTTATTACAACATGTGTGCAGACTTATTACACGTTTCAGGTTAGTGAAAAATTGTTAAAACTGAGATCATAATGGCTAGCAAATGTGCAAATGAAAACAAAGTAAATGACGCAAATTTAAAAAAAAAAAAGAGGAATACAATTTCACTGCAGACAAGAGTTTACTTTATTAACAATTATGAACAAGGAAAAACAACTGCCGATATCAAACTTTCTTCAGGCTTTTCTGAATCAACATTGCATACAATCAAGCAGAATGCTAAAAAAATTAAAAAAAATATTCAAAGCACTATGAAGTTGAGTGCTCGACACTTAACATATTTGCGAGATCCTATTATGGAATACATGGAGAGCTTACTTGTCACATGGCTCAAAAATCAATTGCAACAAAAATTCCAGTGTCTTCACTAAGCCATTTAGTATTTGGGTTTTTCAAACACAAACTTCTTTTTCAAAATGTAACTCAACGAGAAAATGCTTCCAAGTTTCAGGAACATATCCCCAACGTAAAATGAGGAATACCTGTATAATGAAGAGGTGTACTCTAAAAAAAAGTACTTGCCAACAAAAATGAAAAATCTACCTGTTAAAAATAATTTATTCCTTAAACAAAAAAGGAAAACATTAAAATGAATTCTAGCTAAACTTGTTCTAATGATTTATACAACCATGAATATTTAGCAATTTATGATTTTTTTGGGGGAGAAAAAAACTTATTTTTGACTAAAATAGTATGTTAATATGTATATCCTTCAATTTTGATGCACTTTTGATGTATATCCTTCAAGTTTTCAATTATATATTGATGATTGTGAAAATTTATGGACAGAATGTTCTTTTTGGCTGAAATGTTGAGGCCTCTTTAAGACTTCTACTTTTGGAGCCCAAGTGCAGGGCCTCTTATCCTGTGTATGTATTTCATATTTGTCATTATTTTCTTTGTGTACATTTAAGATTAAATTAGTCATTTAAAGCTCTCCAAGTTTAATTACAACTTTTGAAAGTAAAATAAATAAATAAAAGATCGGTATTCATTACATATATAGTTCAAAACCAATTTACAGATAGAAAATTTGGAAGATTTGTTAAAAGAAAAGGATAATCAAGTAGATATGGCAAGAGCTCGTCTCACAGCAATGCAAGCATCCCATAGTACCTCTGAAGGGGCATTAACTAGTCTAGAAGAAGCAATCAGTGATAAAGAAAAACAAATTGCACAACTTAGGGAACAAAGGGACAGAGCTGAACAGGAAAAGCAAGAAGAAAGGGAGTTACATGAACGTGAATTGACAGAATATAAAATGAAACTTCATGCGCTAGAAAGTGAAATTGAAAAACTGCAAGTTCGTTTAGAAAAAGCTCAAGCAGAGAAAGATAAGTTAGAAGCTAAACTGGAGAATTCACAGTCAGAATTAGGCAAATCTAAAGCAGAACTAGAAAAAATTCATAGCGAAATGGGCAAATCATCTTCTGAATGGGAGAATGCGAAACATGAAGTGTCTCATTATCGAATAGAAAATGATCGATTACGAGCTGAAAATGACAGACTAAAAGGTGATCTTGAACGTTCGCAAGCTACTTTTGGCAAGACACAATTTAATCAGTCTCATGAAATGGATAGACTTCAAGAACGCTTGGATAAATCACAAGCAGAATTGAGACGTGCTCAAGCAGAACTTAGAATGAATCAAACCGAATACGATAGGTTACATGTTGAAGTAGAACAACTACAAGAAAAAGTTGAAAAATCTCAAGGAGAAATTTATCGGTTGAAAGCTAAACTAGAAAATGCTCAATCAGAAAAAGATTCCTTGCAAGAAGAATTAGACCGATCTCAAGCAGCTTTGGCCAGAACACATGCTGAACGGGAAAAGGCTCAAACAGAGCTTGAAAAAATTAGAGACGAATTGGAAAGAACTCAAACAACATTAAATAAATTCCAAATAAATCAAGAAAAAACTCAGGGAGCTCTTGATAAAGCACAAACTGAATTAGATAGATTGCAGGAAAAATTAGAAAAATCTCAAACAGATCAGCGTAAAATCCAAATTGATAAGGATAAACTTCAGTATGATTTTGATAACATCCAATCACAGTTAGATAAGGCCCAAGGTCAAACTCAGCGATTACAAAAAGAAAAAGAATCGGCCTTATTGGATGCTGACAAATTACGGGATAAACTCGACAAAGCACAATTACAGCTGCAACGAGCCCAAAAAGAGCGTGAATCCGTACAAATTGATTTGGATAAATTCCAGGAAAAAACGGATCTTCTCCAAGCTCAACTCCAGAAAGCTCTCAGAGATAAAGAGAGCTCTCAGACTGAGCAGGAGGTGCTCAGGGAAAGATTGGAGAAAGTACAGTCACAATTAGCCAAATTACAATTAGACAAAGATTCAAATTCAGAAGAATTAGAAATACTTAGAGATAAAACTGAAAAATCTCAATTATTAATTCAGAAATTGCAAGATGAACGTGATCAAGCAAAAATGGAATTGGAAAGAGGTGTTGAAAAATTAGAACGCTCCCAAATGGATGTGTACAAATTACAATCTAGATTAGATTCTACTCAGGGAGAACAGGAAAGATTGGTTAGTGAATTAGAAAAACTTCAGTCTCTTTCTAATAAATCTAAAGATGAACAACGTAAAACTCAAGAAGAATTAGAAAAAGTTCAAGAATTATGGAATCGTTCTCAGGTACAGCTTGGGCGTTCCCGTGAAATCGAAGAAAAAAATAAAATTGAATTGGAAAAAATCACTGCAGAAATGGAAGTCATGAGAGATAGATATGAAAAAATACAGGGTGAACACCGTAAAGCAGTTGCAGAACGTGATCGTTTGCAAGCTGAATCCGATAGATTGGTTGGTGAACTAGAACGTACTCATATACAGTCTGGGAAATTTCAAGCCAATCAAGAAAAAGCTCAAGAAGAATTGTCAAGAATGCAAGTTGAATTGGCAAAAGTGTATGAGCGATTGGATAAAGCTCAAACTGAATTACGGCGATCTCAAGGTGAGAAAGAAAAAATTCAAAATGAACTTTTGGCTGTTCAGACTGATTTAGACAGATATCATAGCCGTATGGGAAGATTCCAAGAAACACAAGAGAAATCCCAGTCTGAAGTGGAGAGAGCTAAGGTTGATTTAGAACGTGCTCGTGACAAATTAGAAAAAGTTGAAACTGAATTGGATAAAGCTGAAGTTCATCGTGATAAACTACAACAAGAAGTTGCACGACTTCAAACTGAATTAGAAAAATCTGAAAATTTGAGAGATAAGTATAGGTTTGATCAAGAAAAAATACAAGCTGAAGCAGAACGCTTACAAATCGACATGGAAAAAATGCGAGAAAAATATGAACATGCACAAACTGAACTTCAACGATATATTGTTGAAAAAGAACAGCTGGAGAGTGATGTTCATAGATTGCAAGTTGAAGTCGAGAAAGCACATGCTCAGGTTAGAAGGTTTACAAACATGCAAGATAAGCAAAGAGAAGAAGTAGATAGAATGCATATTGAATTTGAAAAAGTGAAAGATCGCTTAGAAAAATCTCAGGCAGAAACTCAGAAAGTCATCCAACATAGAGACCGATTAGATACTGAATTGAAAAGCTTGCAAATGGAAATGGAAAATGTGAAAACCGAATCCACTAGAACATCATCTCAGCAAACAGATCGGTTATCAGCTGAATTGGAACGCTTAAGAAATCGGATGCAGCAAGTTCAAGAGGAGCTACAGCTCTCTAATCAAGCTAGAGAGACACTTCAAAATGAATTGCAACGCATGGCCCAAGAAGTGGAAGAATCAAGGACCCAGATGTCCAAATACAAGGACATAAGTGAATCAGGACATTCAGAAATTGAACATGCAAGAAAACAGATTCACAACCTCCAAGAACAGCTTCAAAAACAACATTTAGAACTCCAACAATCAATAGAACAAAGGACCCATTTCCAGAATGAAGCCAAAAAATATTTGGCTGAATTGGAACAGTCGAAAAATGTTATTGACAAAACACAAGAATTCCAACAAAGATCACGAGCTGATTTGGATATGAGCCTTTCTGAGCTCCAGAAAGTTCACTCGGAGTTAGAAAAAGTAACTTCAGATTTGAAAAACATTAAAACAGAAAGAGATCATTTGGTAGCACAATTAGAGAAATCTCAAGAAATGCTTGCAGGCTTCCAAAAACAACTTGAGAATGCTCAAAATGAGTTGCATAAAGCTCATGAAGATAATAAAAAACTTCAAATTCAACTTAATAAAACTCAAAAAGAATTGGATAAGCTACAGAAGGAAACTCTTAAAGACACTAAAGAAGCAAAAGGAGTTCATGAAAAAGCCGATAAAGAAATTCAAAGGTTACGACATCAGTTAGAGAGTGCCCAAAAAGAAGTTAAAAATTCTCATACAGAGCGTGAACGCTATCAGGCTCAGTTGGAAATGTTAGTTCAGGAATTGGAAAGGAACCAGGTAAATTCATGATAGAATTTTTAAAGAAACCCTCATTTCACTTAGGTGCATTCGTTGTAGTTTTGGCTGTTTTGTTTTGCATTATTGTAATGAAAGCACAGCTTTCTTTAGAGGAGTAGTTGTTGTATTTATGTGAATTATTTCTTTCTTTTTATTTATTTATGTATTTGATTTTTTTATTTATATATTTTCTGTAAATACTTGTAGCAATTTCCAAAATAAATGCATGTATTTATATATGATAAAGTGCTATTTCATTTGTCATTTTGTTCCAAGGTTCCAGCATTATATTTGATTTTTGAATTAAGTTTTGTCATGTTTGCCTGCCAATTATGTAATATTAATTTTTATTTATGCACATTAAATTGTAGCAAGCACAAATATTACATTCTAAATTTTATTTATTAAATTTATTTCAAACCAGTTACCTTAAGTGATGTTTCCTTTCTTAGGTAGAATTACATGATGCAAATGAACGAGCAGCTGCAAGTTCTAAAGGTAAAGAAGAAGATTTGCATCGTCTGTTACAAGAAAAGCAAAAACAATTAGATGAACAGCAAAAATTATATCAGGAAAAATTGAAGCAAGCAGAAGAAAAGCATAAACAAACTGATGAAAAACAACGTAAACTTGAAGAGAGGCAAAAAGCCTTAGAAGAGATGGAAAAGAGGCTTAGGAAGCGGAAAGAAAAATTGGATGGCATGGAAGCTGTATTGCAAAAAGTAATTATTTTATAAGTGCTTTTTTTAAATAACATTTCATTTGTCATATCTTTAGTGCTGTTTGCAAATTGTTTAAGTTAGAGGAGCATTTATCCAGAATGTCCCAGGATTCGATGTATTTTTACTTGGATTTTTAATCTTTTTAGACTTTTTAGAATAGCTTTACTATTTTGAGCTTTTCTACTTCTAGATAAACAGTTTTCTTCTTATCTTATATTCCCTGTTTGTAATCAACAATGATTTCGACCACAATTTTTTGCAAAAGTATATCCTTATGATTATCAACAGTGGTTTTAAAAATGCAAAATTTGAGTTCTGTTGTTTGAGTTGAGCAAGCACAGTCGTAACATCCTTTTCTGGAAGCAACTGGGGTAATTTTCACTCTCCATATCTTTGTGCTGGAGTTGCCTAGAAATCTGAGCCCTCTTTTTATCTACAGTACTTTGTAAACAGAACTAAACTTCCAAATTTCACAGATCTTAAGATATAAGATCTCAAAGTTTCTTTATTCACTGACTGACCGATTGTCAATCTGAGGTTGCCATAGAAACTTGAAATTTGGCGTAAAGTTGTGTTTAGATACCATTAAATGAAAAATTTAAAAAAAAATCCAGAAAATTAATGTGTAAATGTCAAATATCAATTAACCTGCAACAGAATGGCTATTATTCAAGCATGGAGCAATTGGTGACGACATTGTCTGCAAGCATGGAACAATTGGTGACAATTGTTTGGCCAATTGTTAAAAGAGAAAAAAATTGAAATGTTTGTTATTCTGGGGGTATAATAATGACAGGGGTACTGCCAAGTGGGGCATGCATAACTATTATTTTTTTAACATCTTTTTCTGGAAATCAGTTCAGTGTACTTTGACTCTCCATATGTTTGCGCTAGAGTTGGCTAAAACCTGAAACTTCTTTTTATTTAGCATAATGTAATTTAAGATGAGCATTTGATTATTCTTTACAAATTCACTATTATAAAAATCATTCTTTTCATAAAATAAATTATTAAAAAATATAATTTCAGGCTGAAGCTGGTCAGAATGAAGTATTAGCTCATCAAATTGCTGATCTTCGAAAGCGCAATGAAGAATTAGAGAAAAAGACAGAGTTAGCTGCAAAAGATGTCCAGAAAGCTAAAGATGATGCTGCAAGGTCTCAAAGCGATTTGGATAGATTATTAGAAATTTTGAAGCAAATGGAAGATGAAAAGTTTGCAAAAGATCAACAAATTCAAGACCTACAGAAGTAATTATAACATTTCTTCTTCATTTCTAATTATAGCCTTTTAAATTTGGACTTCTACAATATCTCCTGAGCAATATGAAGGCCAGTCATGAAGTTCTTATAATCACCATTAATGGAAGAAAGCTCCAGGCACATTTAGCAAGAGAATAAGTTATTCATTCTCTACTTATGTGCCATCCAGGGCCACACATTTCTCTCAGCGATGAATCAGCTGCAGATTCTTGTTGTATAAATCATCCATTTGTATCTAGAGGAGCTGTTCTACACAACATGCCCTTAATGAATGGGAAGAGGAAGAATTCACTGGATGCCAATTCGGGTGAAAAACATGGATGGGGCAGTAAATTCGTACTTAAGAGCCCTCCACAAGTGTCACAGTCTCTTGTGCTGTATGCATCTTGAACACTCCTTTCTTCCCAGTGGGCTGTGCCATTCTGGATTTGGTGCTCTGGTGGTGAATCCAGCAATATGGCATGGGCTAAATTGGTTTGGCATCTCTATAAGAATGTGACTACATGTTACCATTTTCTTTTCACTGCTGCACCTAAACTTCCATGGTGATTGTAAGTACTCTGACTGACCCTTGTAAAGCTTATATAGCCCCTCTTCTCTTTTCTTCTGAATTCTCATCAAGATATTTTAATTTTTATTGCATTCTGTATATTATTGCAGCTGGGGGAGGCCGTGGCCTGGTGGGCTTTCACTGAACACAACTTCTGTGAAGTTAAGCTACATCAGGCACGGCTCGTCACTGGATGGGCGACCATCCGTGATAGCCAATCTTAACCCCCCCCCCCCCCCCCCCGGCTGCTGCAACCATCATACAGCAGCCGTGAATCCAGGTCCATCCATCCAGGGACCCAATTCGTCGGTCTCTGGCCATGCAAGGCCCTGGATGGACGTATTGGATCTAATTAATATAAATAAATAAATAAATATCCACATCTACCAGGTAAAAAAAAGTAATCTGAAAATAAAAATTTTTGCCTTGATTGTAATGTCTTAGGTGCAAACGGCTTCTGACATTGCCTTTTGCTAGCGTTGATAAGTGTTTTTGCAAATTATAGCCTGTATTTGCTAGAATTTCTTACATCATGTCATAAATAACATTATAAAACAGTAATAACAAAAACTGAATAGGTTAGGTTTTCCAAATGATTGACTGAAGAAAAAATATCCTTACTCTTAAATTGAAAGATGGGTATGTTGATTCTTCTTTTTAATAGTGCCTTGAAAGACAGAGATGCAAAATTAGCATCACTGAAACGAGGTCAGCAAGGTGAAAAAGCAGCTGGTGCCCAAGCTGTGGAGGAATCTCGAAGGCGTGAAGAAGAAGCACGTAAAGAAGCCTCCAGAGCACAAGTAAATAAAACCTTAGTGTTTACTCATTTATTACCAAATGCTGATGGAATCCAGGAAATTTTCCAGATAGTAAAAAAAATTTTAAGTGCACATTTGGTAAGATTATACAGGCTCGAGTCACATTATTATGACCACCCCTTACGTTTGTCTTTGGGGTTGCCCAGCTGAGGAACTGTCACGTGTTGGGAATTGGTTAGGAGATTATATAAGGTAGGTTTACACTATGTTAAAAACTTATCACTCATTGCTGCAATGGGTAAGAAACCTGATTTATCAGATCTGGAAAAGGGGATGATAATCGGCTTTTGGGCCAAGGGTGGCAGTATTTCAGAAACCGTGCAGTTTGTGAACTGTTCTCGTGCTGCAGTAGTTAAAGTGTACCATGACTGGGAAAATGGGACCGTTCAGAATAAACGGTTTGGGAACTGTGGAGCGCCATTGATGAGAGAGATGAACGTCAGCTGTGAAGGCGTGTGAAGGCCAACCGAAGAGCTACAGTGACCAACTTACCGCTCAAACCAATGAGAGTGCTACCAGACATGTCTCTAAAACCATAGTACAGAGGGCCCTGTTACATATGGCCTCCGCAGCAGACGGATGGGCCGCACCCATGCTGACGAAAGTTCATCGCCAAAAAGGGCTTCAATTTGCCCAACAGTACAGAAACTGGACCACTTCTGATGGAAAAAGGTTGCCTTCTCCGATGAGTCACGATTTCTGCTCCACAGAAGTGATGGTCATTGGTGGGTGAGGCGAGAAACCTCCGAGAACAAGCATCCTGCAACCATTGTTGGACGAATCGAGGCTGGTGGTGGCAGCATGTTTGTGTGGGGAATGTTCTCATGACATTGTCTGGGCCCACTGATATCTGTGGAAGGCACTCTCAACCGATTCGGTTATTTATCCGTAATTGCACCCATATATGGTGACTGTCTTCCCAGAGGGGGGTGGGACGTTCCAGCAAGACAACGTGACGTGTCATACGGCTGCAATTTTTCGGGGGTGGTTTGAGGAACATGACCAAGAGTTCAAGTACTACCCTGGCCCCCTAATTCCCCAGACCTCTACCCAATCGAGAACCTTTGGAATCACCGCTATCGTCATGTGCGTGCTATGGTACAACGACCGCGTACCCTTCAGCAGCTATCGGATGCTTTATAGTCTGCATGGCAACAGCTACCAGTAGAAACCTACCAGAATCTTATTGACTCACTCCCATGCCGTCTAGCTGCTGTCCCTGCCGCTAAAGGCGGTTATTTGGGATATTAACTGGTGGTCATAATAATGTGACTTGACTCTGTAGAATATGGATGGTATATAGAAACCAAGTCTTCCTTTACATTTCTTAAAAGAAATAGGTTATTAAATTGGGTTGCTAAATAGGTTACCAAGTTTAGAAGACTGAAAGAGTATGAATAGCTTAATGTTTCTCTTAGCACATGAAATCCAGTTTTGAGCCCATAAGATAACCTTTGTAGAAGTATAATATCTCGCGAACTGAAACGTAACTTGCAGCCATTTTAGCAATTGTTTAGTGCCAGGACTTTTGGGTTTCAGAAACTTTATAAAACATTGAAAATTTATTTTATTCTTTATTCAGTAATTATGAGAAAGTCTCTTCTCGTAGTTTAGATTAGGGGTTGTAAATTTAATGATTTTTTTTTATTGCTGCAAATACAAATATAGTAAATGGCATAATTTTTAATTTTTGTTTCAAATGAGTCATTATGATAAATTAACGAGACATTTGGCCAACAACGTTTGTATAATGGATCTTACCTGCGATAGAGATTTTCATTGAAACTGAATATGAAAGTAAAGTTTCTGTCTGCCGATAGGGTGGTGCTGCAGGCGCAGTTGGGCAGATTGTACATGCAGCGCCACTTTTCAATAGAGTTCCCGCCCTACCGGGAGCTAGAAACTTTAGCTTCATTTTAACAATGGAGCTCGATGACCATGAATATCTATAGACCGTGATTTGTACCATAGTCTTTTAATCCCCTGGTCTGTGCACAGGCATTGAATTCCATTGTTTTAGTCCAACAATTGAATTGCTATATTTACTGAAGAGTCGTTTTTTGCCCCCTCTCTTGAATGAATTTGGCTACAGCTCAAAGTTAACAATGCATTCTAACGATCTCACAACATAACAAAACTGTCAGGTAATGTTATGTATTGGTTGCTGAACACGTAATAGTAGCTGACAGTTTTGTTACGTAGTACGATCGTTAAATTGCATTGTTAAGTTTGAGCTGTAGCCAAATTCATGCAATAGAGGGGGTAAAAAAACGACCCATCAGTAAATACAGCAATTCAATTGTTGGACTAAAACAATGCCATGCACAGACCAGGGGATTAAAAGACTATGATTTGTACTAATAATTAGCCCTATATTTGGTCGACTTATGATGATGTAACAATGTATGACGTTTCAGTGATCAGGCCTTTTGTTTAAGATTTAATTGCATTGTTTATATTTCGAAAAGAAAAAAAAGTTTCCAATTTCAATATGTAAAGTTTGTTATGCCTCGAAGAAGAACGCTAACGGGTCGGATTTAAAGGCAGAATAGATAGCATAATAGAAATAATGTCACACAGGTCAAAATCGATTTTGATAATTCTATTGTTGTTTTTAAAGATGTATTTAAATGTGCATTACTAATAATTCAAAATGATAGTTATGATTTTGGTTTGATGAATTTACACTGCAGAATTTGTAATGCAAACATTTCGCATCTGAAGTTACTTTACGTGATAGAACGGCATTCACTTCGTGTTGTCATAAGGGTAAAGTTTATTTGCCGCCATTAACACAAAATTTACTTTTAATGCACTGTATAAGGGATTCACTTCAAATGATCAAACCATAAAAGAGAAATCAAAGAATTATTTCAATAATTTTCATAGCTACAATTCATCGTTTGCTATGGTCAGTTTTGAAGCTAAAATTTCAGATACAGTATTGCGTGGAGTGTATCATTTTAAGATGCATGATATTTTTTATCATAGAGCAAGGCCAATGACTTCTACGTATGGCCGTTAACCATGTTATGCGCAGTTATATTTTTATGACATTGATATTGCTGTTAACTATAGACTGCGTGAACATTCAAATCAATCGTGCTCTAACAATTTAATGCGTAGAATTTTTATTGAATTGGAGTGCGTTAATTGTTTTGTGCGATCTTTTACTGCAATGAAACATTATAAGAGCTGAAAATCCATATAGAGAAAGATGTATGCTTATTACCGTTAACCAAAATTTAGACCTTTGATTATGATACAATGATGCAGTTCAAACTGATGTTGCTGTTATTTTTAGCACATTGATAGTGAGCCACCATTCGAACAAAATATGGTTACTTTTTTAAAAAACAATGGTATAGTCAAAAACATCTCAGTTTCAGATTCATCATTGGATCCATTAGCGTAACCGTTATTATTCCCTAATGGAGATACTGGGTGGCATGTTAATTTCTTTCAGAACAGACCAAATTCATCCACACTGCGAGACAGCGCAGAAATAAAGTTACTATGTTGCAATATGCATGCTATCGGCTGGCAATTAGAGATGATTTTCGCCTTTTACATTATTCACAGAATTTATTTTTGCAGTGGATTGTTGATATGTATGTACGTATTGAAGGTACAAGACTTCATTTCATAAGACAAAATCAGTCTGTTCTAAGGTCAGAAGTGTATAGCAACTTAACTGATCATTTAGAATTGAACCCGAATGATAATGGAAGTATTGGAAGAAGAAGAAGCTTTAGTTAATGGAACAAGAATGACTGTTAAATGTTTACTTAATAATGCTTAGTATTGCGAAGTTTTAATTGCAATCACACGACATAATCAAATTTTGATTCTGCGTATAAATTTAACTTCCAGTACTATTTTATCCTTTGAGTTTCAAAGAAAACAATTCCCAATTATTCCTGCATTTGCAAATACAATTAACAAGTCGCAGGGACAAACATTCAAAAAAGTTGGAATTTTATTAAGGCAACCAGTTTTTACGCATTAAGTAGAGTTCGATCTTTCGATAGTTTGACATTTTATATTTCTGAACATAGCGAACAAGGTCATTTAGCGAATGACGAAAGAGTATTTACGAAAAATATAGATTATACAGAAGTCTTGAATCGTTAAATCCACTTCATAACTATTCATTTCTTTCAAATGGAATTATCATATATCTTTATTTGTTGTATTATTCTAGCTGGTTTTATAGTTGATTTGTTTTTTAAGGAATTTTATAAGTTTAATAATTTTTTGTCATTAATTCCCTCATGCTTCCTCTTTGCAATTTCCCACTTTTTTCCTTTTAGTATTGAATTAAGAATTAAGAATTTGCATACAAATAAATTCCAATTAATTATGTGAAAAACAAGTTGAATTTCATTACTTTACAGAAACAATTGGTCGAATTTCGACCACAGGTGATACTAGTAATGTTTATTGTTTATTGACTATTCTTTCCTTACCACTAACCCCATTACTTTGATGCATGTTTTGGAAGTAACTAACATTTCTTTTCCCCAAATCAAATTTAGATTTTCACAAGCAAAAGTAGTCTGTCTGGCCAAAAAACAAGTTGCATGCAATAATATTTTGTAGGGCCACCTTTCGCACAAATGGCAGCACACATTAGTCTTGGCATTGATTGTACAGTCAACCGTTGATAACGAAACCCCTGAAGCAGCCAGTCTGTTTATGAAAATGGGTGAGCAGAGTGGGGAGGGACGTTGGACGTTCTTCGCTTATGTAAAGTGAGCCACGAAGAAACAATTGAGGGGTTCAGTGCAACAGTGGTCTAAGCCACTTTTTTATAAAATAGAGAAAAAGCAACTTGTTTTTCACAAAGTTTTTCAATTATTGTTTTTCACTTATGGAGAGAAAGCAATAGAGGCTTCAAAACAAACTTTATAATGTTAATTGATATCTTTCTACTTCATAGGATGATAGTTCCCATCAAAAGCAACACATGGCATCAGTGCATCAGTATTTAAGTTTTCGACTCGGAGAGGGTTAGACCACTGTTGTGCTGACCCCTTCAATTCCTCTCTCTCTCTCTCTCTCTCTCTCTCTTCCACCCATTTTCATCAATGGACTGACTGCTTCATGGGTCTCGTTGTCAGTGGTTGACTGTACCAACTCCTGGAAGGTCTCGACACTTTTTTTGGCCACAATAACATCAATTTTTTGCCAAGATCGTCCAGTGATGAAGGAAGAGTCAGTTCACTTCTCTAAGACATCCCACAGATTCTCAATGGGATTGAGGTCAGGGCTTTGCGTAGGTCATGTGAAGTGCGTGAATGAATCCTCATGCTCTTGGAATCAGTTTTTGACAATGTGAACTTGACGAATCTGAGCATTGTCATCCTGAAAAACACCTTCACCTTCAGGGAAAAAAGTACTGCTTTGAAGGTAGATGGTCACTCAGTAAGGTCAGATAGTCTGGAGACTTCATTTTATTGCTGCACAATGTTGCTGAGCCTAGTCCAGCCCAGCAGAAGCAACCCAGATCATAACACTTCCTCCAGAGCCTTGAACAGTGGGTGCAATACATGACGGGCCCATTGCTCTATGCGTTTCCCTTCTAACTCTGATGCGACCATCATGTTGGAAGAGAGTAAATCTGCTTTCATCAGACCACATAATTCTGCCATTGTTCAGCGGTCCAATTTTTATACTTCTTTGCAAATTGGAGTCTCTTTTTCCGATTGGTCGCAGTAACTAAAGGCTTTCTTGTCGCAACACAATTTTTTAAGCCCAATCCTCGTAGTTCTCGTCTCATTCTCTGGGTGGAAATGGTTTTGAATTCTGTATTGAAGTTTTTTTATAAGTTCTAGGTGTATTTTTTATGATTACATTTCACCAATCGTTTTAATGATCTGCAGTCATGATCGTTGAGGATTGTTTGTTTATCCATCTCTTTCCATGATTTAATAATATGCTGGACTGTTCGCAATCCGATGCAGGTGGTTTCAACAATCTCTTTGCAGAATTTCTGCCCTTGGTCGAGTCTAATAATTTGGCCCTTCTTGAACTCCGAAATGTCTTTTCCGTGACTGCGTTTAACTTCGTCAGACATGGTTGCTTTCAAATGATTAGTTGCACACTGTTTCTTCACTATTTAAAGGTTGTAGTATGTGCTATCATAAGCAAATTTTCTACAAATGTCTGCTTTCTTTCCTATTTCAGAATTTGCATGTGTAAATTGACATTACGACTTTTTTTTGGCCAGCCAGTGCATGAACTGACAAAATGATGACCAATTTAAATTACTGGTTGTTAAGAAACTATGGGGACAAACTCTGAGAGGTGATTGCCACATGATAAGAAAAAAAAGGTCATATGAACATATGTCTGGAAATGCTGTGTTTTCGCAATAGATGCCAACACCATTATACATCTTTGTATACCATTATAGCAGTTGCAGCATTAAAATAATGAACAAGGGTGTCTACTGTGTGTAAGATGGGCAATTATCATGCCAACTTTTGCTAGGGACAAGTGAAGAATGTGGTTTATGCTGCGTATGGAGGAATGAATGTTTGACACCTGGAAGGCTGCTGTTGAAGTTAAACTAGCATCTCCAACATTGCAACACTTCCACTTCCACTCATGGCAGTCACATTGAGTATCTGGTTGTGATCGTGATGGCTGTAGATATTGTGTATTCATGTCAAAATTGTAGGTTTACTGTGCATTTCCATAGGAATTTTTTTTTTGTTCCTTGTCATTTTAGCCATCAGTCCTCCCCATAGTTTTTTAACATCCTGTATAATGCATCTCTGGATGTTAAAAATAAATTATAACTTGTTTACTTAAAAAACAATGGTTCAAGTTGGAAATTTTCCAGTAATCAAAATTTAGTTATAGGAAAAAGTGTTTTGTTTTATGTGCCCATTTTCTCTTAACATTTACAATCAAGATTACCATTAACACTCTTGATTTATTGAAAGTAAAAATCCAATTTTGCCATATTTAAATAGATTTTATTGCACCATTGTTTTATTTCTAACATAATCTAATTTCTAATGTCACTAATTTCTAATTTCTATTTTCTCTTTTCTCCCTTCCTTTCTGTTCTTTTCTCTTCATTTTTTTTTTATTTTATTTATTTTTTTCTAAAATTAATTTCATTAATTAATTAATGCTTTAGCAATCTGGACCAGCTGGATTCTTTTCCAGTTTTTTCTAAATTTTTTTAATAAATCTTTCTTTATTTTTTAATCCAATACTTGGGTTGCAAAATTTTTTGAGTCTGAACAGTCGTTCATATTGGCATGATATGGAGATACAAATTTGTTGTCCCTTATCATTACCTGTTTTTTTTTGTTTGTTTGTTTGTTTGTTTTTTGGTTTATTTCAACTTGGAGGTCAGAGGGAATTTAAATATGTATGATTTATTTAATTTGATTTCTTTAATTTAGTATTTTTTTATTGTTTGATTTGTTTTTTTTGTTATCTTTTCATATTCCCTCTTTTATTTTTTATTTTTATTTTTTTAATTTATTTTCGTTTGCTTTCTTACATTATTATTTTGCCTATTTTGGTTTTGTTTGGTTGGTTATTTTTGCCTTTTCTGGAAGATTCACTTGCAAAAACAAAATGAAAGAGTAGAAGAATTGGAAGAAGCTTTACGAGAAAGTATTCGTATCACTGCTGAACGAGAGATTGCTTTGGTCGAAAGTCAAGAATTCCAACATCATCAAGAAGAGCGTGTAAGTAGAATTTTTGAAGATGAGAAATGGTTTTAGAAGTGTTATTTTAATGTTAAGAGTGTTAGTTTGGAGCATTGCAATAACCAGAAAAGGATTGGTCTTGCTTTTGCTACTATTAGTTCAGAGAGAGTGCAGTTTATGATGTGTCTGCACAGTCCATATTAGCCCTGTACTCAAGATATCTGTCCTCTCGTTTAATGGCGTGATGCAGCTTTTGAGATCTTTAACATTTTTCAAGGTCGTCCCTCCTAGACCCATTGATTCCTTTTTCGCATTGCAGTGGATTCATTTTACCCAATATTACTACCCATTTTTCTGAAGTTTACTAATCTACAGTTTCAATATGCCACAATTCTCTTCTACAAAGAGTTGGTATGGCAAGAGTCTTCTTCCACGTGGCATATCGAAGCTTTCTGGGCTCAAGCATGGCAAGCAAATGCTGCAAGTCCAGAATTTTAAAGTGGATCTGTTCTCCCCTCTTATCTGTTTCCGGGGGCACCACTGATGTACACAATTTACATATGTGATGCACTGTTAACCATTTGCATATCCTTCTATATGCATAGTGCAAGTTTTTAGATTATCAATTCCTTTTTCCTAATATTGCAATTTTATTATACTGCTCTGCATTAAATTGCAGCATCAAGAAGGAATTGATAATCTAAAAACTTGCACATAACCAAGTTTAAATGCAGTATGATTGTTGCTAAGAAATGCCAATCATAGAATAACAATAGGGTGAACGTGTGATGAATGCCTTATATCATAACTATGATGTATTCATCATTGTCCAAATCACTATTCCATGTAGTGATGGACTGCTATAGCTGATTTCTGCATGAACAAAAATGTACTATATCATTTTATGAATAGTTGTAGTTTATAATCATGCTCATTGCCAAATGTAAGGAATTACACTTCACATCAGGAAATATAAACCATCCAAATACTATGGATAAATATATAAGAGGACATGATGTTTCCTTCTTCTATCACTTCATATCAGCACTAAAAAATTCTGGACTTACTACGTGCGAGGTGACTAAGCTGACTTACGAATTCTTTGGATGTTGGTTGCATAAAGCACTTATAAAAAGTTGATTTATTCTGATCACTGTCAATAATACAATATTTATTCTGATCACTGTCAATAATACACTGTGCTTAAGCAGACAAGAACAAGGATCGCTCTACCATGTGGGGAATGAAAAACATTTTTTTTCCACAAGGATATGTTGTTGAATGAAAAGTTAAAATTTTGTAAATATATTATTAAATTTTATGCAATGCATAAGTTCAAAAAATTAAGCAAAAGCTGTGGATTGGAACAACCAAAAAGGGAAAATCTAATCCACAAGGATAACATCTTGTGAATTACAAGTTTCCCGTTTGGTTGATATATAAGATGATAAATTATGACTGACCTTACCCATCCTTATATGAGAAAGACTTATTTAAAGTTTCATTAAACAAAAATATAATAAGCTTTTGTTTAAGTTATGACACTGCTTCTTGATTTAACATGTTTGCTTTTCCTAAGAAAATCGTAGGCTGAGATCAAATGTACCAGTAGTCATCTAACAATGGCCTTTCATGATTTTTTTGCATTTGATTGCTGAAAATGCTTAACACCAATGGATACAAAACTTTAAGAAATCTCTAAGTAGACAAGATTTATTGGCAGAATGTAAATGGATGAAGATAAACTAGTTCAAAGTTTGAAGGAATTTTTCTTTGATCTTGTCATTCAGAAACATTCTGTATAGTTCTGGAATAAGTATTATTATAAAAAATTATATTTATTCATGTAAACAAACTTCAATAACCAATTACGAGGGGCGGTCATAAAGTTCATACAATTGCTTAGAATGGTTCTTTTACCTATCTTTGCACTTTATATCAATTCGCTCAGTGAAACTTGTAGATCATGATTCTACAAAAATTTTTGTAATGGCTTGATTGTGTTTTTGCTCATTTTGAATGCAGTATTAAATATGGAACCTTAATGAGTTGTCAATCTGCACAGCTGTTTTAGCACGTTGGATGATGAGTCCAAGTTTTTGAGATCTTCTGTTCCATCAAATTTGTCAGCAGTTCCAATATAACAAATTAGAAATAGAGACTATCAACACACTTGACTATGAGAACTTTGACTGCTGACAATTGTGACCAAGAACTTGCTGATGCAAATTATGATGGTAGTGCCTAACCATCTCTAGCAAAGTATATGAAGCCTGATAAGTTGATGGACATGCACCTTGAAAATGCTTATCATTTTTGGACACTGCAGCCAAAGGACATTCCTCTTTCTGTTGAAAAAGGGGATAAACTGCAGATTCAGTTGTCAGTTGTCTCCAAACAATGATTTCAATAGCTTCATTGTTATGAAGATTTGAATCTAATTAGTTAAAGAAAATCAGTGAAGGGTAAGAGAGATCTTCAGTGATATGCAAAGCAAAAAATGCAGTTGTTCATGATCATCTTAGTTAGGTGTATTGACAGTCCCTACTTTGTATTCACTATATTGAAGTTGCCAATAAATATGATGGAATGTACAGAAGACAGTTCTTCATTCAAAATGCTGAAATGGCAAATGATATTGACATCTGTTTAGGTTTTATGTCTAATATTGCATTCAAAATGGACAAATGGACAATTAACATACAGTCAAATTTAATTTTTCTGTGCAAGTGAAATACGCAAGGTGCAAGATCGTAACTGCCGTAGAACCTCTGCACCGACTTCTGCCTCTTCCCAAAGATGAAAGAGCCTTAAGGGATGTCAGTTTTTTCCTGACGATGAGGTGAAAGCTGCCATTCAATTCTGGTGTCTACAACGACTACTGGAATTCTTCTCCGATGGGTTTGCCCAAATAGTCTCATGTTGGCGCAAATGCGTGGAAAGGGATGGGGACTATGTTGAAAAGTGAATAGTGCATTACATACACTATTACATAGAGTACTATGAATTTGCATTGCATAGAGTACAAATGTAGCTATCAGGTACAAAAAGAATTTTGAAAATTGGTTACCTTGGAGGCATTACTTTTCAGTCAAGCCTTGTATGTACTTATAAATCAAGATATCATAAAAGTTTTTGTAGCTCCATGATTCACATGCTTATGTGAGTCGAATGATATATACTGGTAGGTTTCTTATTGCACACAAAAGAGGATCAAAAGATAAATCTGAAGAAAATATCTTCAAACTTTGAATTCCTCTATTCCCATCTATATTTATTGTCTGCAAATAAATTATTAGGTTTGTTTTAAGTGTTTATAAGTTTAAAATGCTGCATTTATTGGTGCTAAATATTTTCAATGACTGAATTACAAATTCCTGAAGATCCCTTGTTTGAATGCATATCAGGTCATTACTTGGAATTGCTACTGAAAGATAATTTTTTTGGATGAAATAGGATCACTGTATGTAATATCATTCTGTTTTATATTAATAGGATAAAATGTATGTGTTAATCATTTTATCTTTTTATTTATTTATTTATTTATTTATTTATTTATTTATTTATTTATTTATT
>JAHWFO010042181.1:4503456-4525072 GCA_023313115.1 Rhysida immarginata | reverse complement strand
TTCTTTTGTTTGTTCAGTATATATTATTTCCTAAAATTTTGTATCCATGATCTATTTGTGAGCTGTCCCCGTGCAGCGGGTGGGGGATGGGGACTGATGTCGCTGCTGGTGTGCTTCTTGGCATTAAGTATTGTTTTGAGGATGTAGGAGGTGTTTTGAAGGAAGAGGTGGTTTACTGCATGTAGTAGTTGCGCATATGGTGACCACGTGAGTTTGTTTTGCTTCTCTTCTTCTCGTTTACAACCCTTCCCCTCTCTCTTTGAACGGCTCCTTTTGTGGACTGGTGACCCTGCGGCGGCTCTCTGTCTTACTTTCTCTGCGCTCATTGCGAGGGGTCAGTTTCTGTGTTATCAGGCTGACGAAGAGGGTGTAGTCCTCGAAATGTACATACGTGCATTAAAATTAATTTGTGGAAAAGTGTTTTCTTTATTTTTATTGTTTTTACATCCACAGTTTCGTGACCTGATTACTTTGTGATTGTGTTTTTATCATTAATGGAAGAGACCTCTGGAGGTAAAAGCTATCTAATCAATTTTTTTTTTCACAAACTCTTATTGCTATTGGATAAGATATATCCAAACAAGACTTACGTATTCTAATACAGTAGTTGATTGTATTTTAATTGATATATAAGGCATTTATAAAAGACTTGATAGAGATTTATAAAGATATAAGAAGAACATTCTCTATACAAAATATTGAAAAACATTCAGAATTTCATTGTTTCATAAATAATCTCTTGTCTACAGAATTATTCATAAGTCCGTGAAACATTTCAAAAATTCATAACAAGTACTAATCAACAGATCATAGTAAATAAATGTTATGCAATAGAGAGGTAAATTCTCCAAGTTTAAAAAAAAAAATTCCCTTGCTTATATTGTGCAGTTAGGACTTAGTAGTAACAAGTATGGCATTCAGGATAGGACGCATAGTTGCTGAGTTAATGGTATGGCAACCTCTGGGGGTACGGTGATATGGTTGCGAAGATCCAGTAGGGTACTGGGGAATGGAGATACAAAGACCGTGTCCTTGCCAAACTCCACAAGAAAAAGTCACATGGGGTTAAATCCGAGAATTGGGGTGACCATATCATTACACCAGAATCTTCTTTTGCCTTGCATCCTATCATCGATGTCATATTTGCTACTAGTACCTCCTAATGGCAAACTAAATAAACTTGGAGAATTTGCAGTAACATTTACTATGATCTGCTGCTTAGTTTCCTTGTTCTGAATTTTTGAAATATTTCATGGAGTTATGTATTAATCCTGTATTCTGTTTATTATTTAGGATGTAGCTTCTGTTTATATTATAATTTATTTTTTCTTTCACTACAATTAGCCCGAATATGATTTAAGTATTTGAAAAAGTTACTTTAATATGATATTAAAATATCGATTTATTTGAACCAGTAGATGTGGGATTTGCTTTATTTATACTCCTATCCATAATATAGGGCAGTTCCAATAAGGTTTAAAATATTGGAACTGGAAGCAAGGAAATCTGTTTCTAATTATTTCTATTAAGCATATAAATTTAACTTACAAATGGCCAAAAATAACATATGAAGGAACAGTTCAGTAGCATATTTTACTCTAGGTACTATTCAACCATAAAGTCTGTGGCCTAGAAGAATAGCCATAAGCAAACACTCCTCTTTGAAAGTCAGATCTGTTACAGTGATCTATTTCTACACAAGGTGTCTCGGAACTCTTTGCCCAAACTTACAGGGAGGTAGAGGGGATGTATATGAAAACCTTTTGCCAATAAACCATTAGTCGGAAATGACTCGGTGTCCAACAAAGGCACATTGAAAGTAAAACCACACCCAGCAAACTAAGGATTTTTTTTTGGAGAACATTTTACCAGAGCTTTTTGAGGACATCCCTTTGGTGATTCGCTGGGGTATGTTGCTCAACATGATGGGGCACCGCCACATTTTATCTTCGAGGTTCATGATTATCTGAATCTCAGATTTACAAACAGGTGGAGAACCCATTCACTGGCCACTGTGTTCACCTGATCTTACATGCATGGACTTCTTCTTTTGGGACCATATGAAGAATGTGGTGTATGAATCACTGGAACTTCTTCATGGAATCACTGGATGGTCTTGTGGAGCGCTTGGCAGCAGCTGCAGCAGAAGTTCAGGAGATGTCTGGAATCTTTGAAAGCTTGTTACGGTTTGACGGTTATTTTTAACACATACTGTGATAACCTTTGTTGTAAGCTATATGATAAATAAAATTAATTACATACCATGTGTCTCCATTTGTGGCCTTGCAAGGTGATCTTTCAATGTGCCATTGTTGGACATTGAGTCATTTCCAACTATGTGTTCATTGGCAAAAAATGTTCATATACATCTCCTCTACCTCCCTGATAAGTTTGGGCAAATAATTCTGAGACACCCAATATAATGGTTGAATATTGTTGTATTCTATATTGCCATATGGTATAGTCATCAAAGGGAAATAATCCACACTTGAATTTTACTCTAAGTTTTACCGTTTCAATATTAATTTATTTTTAATAATTTAATATTACATTTAGAGATAACATTATTAATATTATTAAACTTAAATAATTATAATTAAAAAAGCTATTAAAACAACACATTAGCATGAAATGTAATATTAAGTATTAAACTCGTGTGGATTATTTCCTTTGGTTGACTGTACATTTTGAAGCGGTTTCATATCCCTACTTCTTTACAAGGATGCTCCGACTTTGCTCTCTACATCTGTACCGTAATGGATTTACCCCACTTAAATGGGAAATTTGGTAGCGGAAAAGTCTAGTTTTCTTCATTACAATAATTTTTTATTAAAATCTATGATGCAATGCCATCTTTCTGCAAAAAATGTTTGGTCAATCCCAAATAATTGTATTCTCTAAATTCAGATAGTTCACTGATTTCAACTAATTTTTTGCCATGCTGGTCATTTAAATTCCATACAGGAACATTCAGTATGTTTCTTCTCATTTCCTTTTAGATATATGCCCTGCAATTGTGAGCATTTGCAGATCACATCCTGATGCATTGCCCCATCCTGAAATTTGCTAGCTAATCCAATTTGTCATTATGACACATCTTTCACAAACAATACTCGATTAGATGAAGTGGAAATCCCTCTTCCCTCCTCCCTTCGATGTAGCTGAATTAAAAATCCTATTCACATGAATTTAATCTTTGACAATTTTTAAATGTTATGTATATGATGATGTTTAATGAAATATTTTAATTGTTTATTTTTATTTATTTTTTTCCTTGTAAATAGAATGAAAAACGAGTACAGGTTCTTCAGGAGTGGTCTGAAGAAATCAAAACTCTTAATGATGAAACCAATAATGTTGCAAATGTACACCAAGTACGTATTTAAAAACTTACTATTAAAATAACTTTGTTTAAAACAAAAGATGAAGATCTCAATAATCACCTTTCAAAATGATACAGAAAAAAAAAATAATTGGATTAGAGCTGCTCAAATCACGACAAAACCTTCACTGATGGAATTAGTCTGAATCACTGAATCATAAACTTTTTAAAATGTTCTTCACACATAAACCTTTAATAAGGAAAACATATAAGAAAATAATTCGCTGATAACTTAAAGAAAATTAAAAAGGGTTCAAAATTAGATTTGTGTATGTCCCTACATAAAATCGAGATGTTTCTTTTCTACTTTTTTTTCAGTATATGCTGTTTAGTATACTTACTTTGCATCTTATAAATTTAGTTTTTAATTCTGCATTATAAAATACTGATTAACTATTTCAATGCAGACAGAAGGAGGTCATTTAGCAGAGAATGACAAAACCTAATACATGTACCATTTGAAGTCGATTCAGAAAAGAGCTGTGCACTATTCACAAGGTAGGATAAAAATTTAATTTTTGCTATTTTCATTTGTAAAAGTAGTCTAGCTAAAGGTGGTACTCAGTACTAAGTATTGTAATCTAGTTAAGCTTTTTACTATTTTTATCTTATTTATTATGAAATTATGATGGAATTATTTTTTCAATAAATGTGGCATTTCCACAAAATGCAGTTTTGTTTTTGAGTATAATAAAATCCTCATATTCCGTGTGGTTTTAATTACCGTAATCATGGATTTATGTTATTTGTTACCACCAACTGACTTGTTATAAGCATTATTATTTGCATAATTAATACATGCATTTATAATTTGAAGAAAACATTTATGACAAAACACAAAAGGAAAAAATTCTGCGAACTGGATTCGAACCATGGGATACGTGTCTACCTTGTCCTCTCTACTAACTAGTTCACTGCATTTATGATATACTATATGATATAGTAAGGCAGTCTCCAAATATCCTAAAGACTACTTAGAAATAAAAAATCCAATAATAGGGCAGCAGCCTGCTTGCAGATTGGAAATTTCTCCTTTCTAAACCATCAGAAATCTGATGAAATCTCCTAGCAAAGTAACAAGTAATCCTAGTGATAATGCTCCAACATTATCACATGCTAATGATAAAAGAGGTAAGAATGGGTAGGAATTGATGTACAAGGTGATTCAATGATGTACGGCATTTCCAAATTTTACTATGCATTTATTTTCTAACATAAACTAACCAGACCGGGTTTAAAATGTAGGAAAACTCAAATATTTATTGATTCTAGCATTACAAATGCGCTATGTGACTCCCTCGAGTCACCCGGACAATGTCAAGACGATAGTCAATCTCATCCCAAATTCCTGTCAGCATGTCTGCTGTTACTAGTCTGAGAGCATTACAAATCCATGTTTTCAGGTTATCCAAGTTTTCCGCAATCGGTGGCACTTACACTGCATCTTTCACAATTCTCAACAGAAAAAAGTCACACGGTGTGAGGTCCGGTGACCTTGGCGGCCATTCCTGCAGCACATTGTCGTTTATTCACGCTTATCATTCACAAACGCCATCTTAACTTTTATCACGATATTAGCGCCACCACAGCCTCCAATTGCGGGAAGGCTAAAAATATTTGAGTTTTCCTTCATTTTAAACCCAGTCTGGTTAGGTTATGTTAGAAAATAAATGCATAATAAAATTTTGAAATAACATACATCAATTTGAATCCCCTGTATACTGATGTATGCTATCTTAAAATTGATTCTCACACAATATATAGCAATACAGCTGTAAGCAAAGAGATTATAAGCAGTATTTACTATAGGTAAATTAAGAAATTACAGAATGAATTATTTTTCTTTAAATTCTAAACATAAAGGTTTATTTTTAAAGAATATAAAAAATTTAAAACTTAATAGGGAATCATATGAACTTGTACCTTACAGTTTCACCTAAAGCTACTATTGCAGAATAAGACATTATGATATTCAAAATAAAAAGTCTTTGTAGGAGTGGCATCTCATAAAAATTGAAATAGAAAAAAATAATAAAGTTTGGTCTTTTGTATTGTTCTTTTCAGCTATATACCATTTCGGTGAAAACGGTATGCCTTGAAATTTGAACGGCGAAAACAAAAAAAAAAATTGAGTGCATTTAGCCATACTAACACTCATATTCAGAATGAGCATTCTTGCTCAAGATATTGTTGAATACAAATTCCACATTATTGAATTTGTACTCAACATTAGTTTTAGCAAAAGCGCTCATTCTGAATACGGGCTTAAGACTCCATAGCCATAGAAAATCATGGAAAATCTATGGCTATGTCCACTCAGTTTTGTTTTTTTTTTGTTTTCACGATTTATTTTGAATATTGTGATTTCTTATTTTGCCAGCATCAATAATATCTTTAGGTGAGTAACATACCGGATGTCCACAAATGATTGTCACAGTTTCATGATTTTATTGTAGGTGTATTATTTAAGATATCATCACGAAACTTTACAAGTACTTAGAGCAACTCGCCGAGTTTTTTTTCCCATGTTACAGGTGCTCGATAATGTGCCCCTTTGATATAAAATCTGTAATCAATAAGCATGTCTTTATCAGTTTGAGCAAAAGATCGGTGATACAAGCCAGGTAATGGCAGATCAGCCGGTAATAGCAGCACAAACACTAAGTCCATCAAATACCCCCAAACAAACAAGTCACAAGGGGTTAAGTCAGGGGAGCGTGAAGGCCATGGCAGCTTTCTTGATCATCATTTCCGACACGACTGCTCCATCAATTTTGCAGCTGTAGCCCTCTAGCGGGGGGGGGGGGGGGGGGGGGCCTGGTTGTCTCGTCGGTTGGCTTGCCAATTGATGGAGTTCAGCAACTTCAGGCGCGGCCAGCTGCTGGCTGGGTGACGGCCAGGGCTTGAGGGCCACTGCTGGCGGGACAGCTATTTGGGGCACGGCTGTTGGAGGACTTTAGTCTGACCCATTTGCCAAGTGACCATAGCTGGTTGTCCAGCAGTTGGTACAGCCACTAGTTTGTTTGTCCGCCAGCGGCTCTTCCATCATGAAACCCCCCGTGCTTCGGAGGGCACGTTAAGCCGTCGGTCCCAGCTGCTACTGTCCCTCTGTACTAGATACTAGCCCTCTAGCGGCCACAAACAGAAACATAGATCTGCCGGACATTTTTCAAAAAAAAAAAACTTGCCGAGTTGCTCTATATATTTGCAAAGTTTCATGATATATTAAATAATACACCTACAATAAAATCATGAAACTGGGACAATAATTTGTGGATACCCTATACCGGGTGATCCAAAGTGTATTACATTTTTTACATTGTTAACGATATTTTCAGTGTTTGTGCATGCCTCGTGTTTCTTATGAAAGCATTGAATTGCTGGAAAGCAAACACTAAAAATGTTGTTAACAATGTAAAAAAAATGTAACACACTTTTGGATCACCCGGTATTTCAGTTTGGTGTGAAACTGTGAAGTACAGGTTTGTATACTTCCTAGTTAATAAAAATAAATTAGAGACAGTGAACAGCTTTTTTTTTTTTATTCATTTCATTGCCCTGAATAATTTCATAGTTGCATATGTAATTACTACAGAATGTTTTAGTTTTTTTGTGTGTGTTTAGGGGGGGGGGGAGGTGAATTAATGAGTGAGTAAATTTTTTTTTCACATTTTTAACACATTTTGACGAGGTAACATAATCAGAACTATACTACCATAGTTGGAAGTTATTTAGGGTTGTTTATTAAAAGTTTTGTGTGAATTTTAAAGCCCGAATCTGTACATTGTGTATGTAGAAATTGACACATCTAAATAAAATTATTTGAATCTTTTCATGGACTTGGAGATTGCTTTCGTCACTGTCCTTAGTGCACATTTTCTCCATATTAATATGAGTTTACTTATAAATTCTTTAAAAAAAAAGGGGGGGGGGGGAGTAGGAGGGGGTGATTGCCCACTATGTTATCCACATACACAGTGGAATTCATTGTTTACTTTCATGGTTTAAATAATAAACAACACTTTCAATATAGATTCTAACTCTTTTGAAACTTTTTTTCTTTTCCAGGAATAATTTTGTGATGTGGCCAAAAAAAAAAGAAAGAAAGAAAGAAAGAAAGAAAAAAGAAAAAAAAACACAAAAAAAAAACCGAGGAGCAGGATTCTAGTCATTTCCTTCATATTAAATCATGAAAATTTTATTAAGAATGAGTTCATCTTTTACATTATGCATATTTTTTTAATGTTTCAATATCATCGATGAATATTTGTAAGTTTTTTTCTTACTTGACTGACTTGCAACTATAACTTTCAATGTTAAAGTATTGCTAGAACGTGGCAGCAAGGAGATAAAGTTCAAATATCTTTTTTGTGAATTATTATTTTCTTTGATGGGTTTTAATGCTGTGTAACTAAACAAGAAATTAAACATTTGAAACTGAGCAGGTACTTCAAAACAAAATTTGGAAAAAAATCCATTTTATTTTCAAAACCTACATTTAATGGTTATATTTTTTACAATATTTTGATGAAGTCAATAGAATTTATAAAGAAAGATCATGGCATTTAATTTTTAAATTATTTCCAATTGCTCTTTTCAGAAAAGAGGTGCATCAAGGGCATGTAATAAGGTTAATGATTTTATAACCTTTTTTTTAACTTTTGAAAATAGCTCTCTAATAAAAATGTATATATTTATAATATTTACATATAATTTTTTTTTGATGTTAGAATTATAACATGTTATTGGAATAATTTTTTGTATCACATAAAAACAAGTTTTTAACTGTTAAAGCATTAAAGCATTTCTGCTTGAGATGATGTTCCAAAAGGCTATAATCAATTTGAAAAAAAAAAGTTTTCTTTTTCTGTATTGCTCTTTATTGAGACATCTATAGCAATATGTCATAAAGTTACTCATTACTGTTTGATTTAATTCAGTAAACAGTCATTAATATTTACAAAAACAAAAATAAATTAAGTTGATGAAACAGTAAGCAGAAGAGATATTATTTCAATGAATGAATGTTGCTGTTATTTCAATTCTGAACTTGGGTTGCATTTTTTGAAAAAATTGAATATTCACTTATTTTTATTTAATTTAAATTAAGTTTTAAAATTCATTTGCTTTTTTTCCACTTAAAGATTATCTATTTACGTTTTTAAAAATGTTTCTCATACAAGTGCTGATGCCTTTCCATCACTCCTAATGATAAATCATTTAAGACATTGGTTCTCAAACTTTTTAGACTAGTGAACCCCTTTCACAAAGATCTAAGTTGCGCAAACCCCTGACTTATACGTATGCATACAGTAGACACGCATTTAATAGGCTAAACCTCGAAATCCATCATTACGGTGAATTTTTGGCGAATCCCTGTTTGGTAACAATGATTTAAGAGTTTATTAAACAAATGTTAAATCCCATGAGTTAAGTGGTTATTTTTTTGTTGTCCCCCTCCCATTTAAATAGAAAAGAAGGAAAAGTGGCTCAACTAGAGAGAGAGAGAGAGAGAGCACGTAAATTTAGTACAAATATTTTGTTATTCCACTGTAAATGATGGGGGAAAAAAAGATACTTCTTGAATAAATATTGTTAATAATAAGCTTAAGCAAATTATTAATGGATTGAGGTTTGCAAAGTTTAATATTTTTTAGTATTTTAAGAATGATTCACATTTTTTAATAATAAACTGTTAAACAAACAATTTTTTTTCTATCTGTAAAAACAATAAACAATTTTTTCTATATGTAAACATTTTTTATAGAAAATATTTAATTCACTAAAATTACAGATGAAGAAATGGTAGGGTTTTGCATTAAAATGGTAACCAATAAAGTGAATAGTGGAAAAATAGTTTATATAAGACAAGCACATGTAATATTAAATGAAGAAAGTGGAATTAATTTTTAATTCAACTGTAAAAGTGGATGAAGTTCCAAGTCTTTTTTTGTATTTTTTTTTAAACTTAAAATTCACCCACAACTTTTTTCATTCTTCTGTTCATATTTATATTTAAAGAGCTACAAAAGCTAAAACTATTTGATATTACTGAATTTTTATCATGCTTGTCAAAATCCGTTTAAATGAATCCAACATGTACATGCAATATGTTGTTTTTTTAACATTATAACTGCAGAATCTTAACTCTTTTTCAACCGAATTTTAAAATCATGTTTAAAAATGTGAATCCTAAGTATTAAGAATAAAACTATGAGATATATTTTAGTGGCATGTCAAATCTATTTCTGCCAGTGTAATGTTGATAGGTGTAATTATTCGGCCCATGAAGCAATAATGATCATACATGGGGTAGCATTGCTAAAACGCTGCTTATGTATATATGTATTGGTTTACTAATGCTGAAAGATTTGATAATTGTTTTATTTGCTAGTTCTGATGAATGTTGGGTTTACAATGCTTACATGTTTTTTGTTTTTTTTTCCCCTTGCATTCATTCTTTCTTTATTGTCCAAGAAATCTTAATTATAAAAAAAGAACAAAGAATCATTTTGATAAGTTTACATTGCGCTTTTATAAATCATCTCTCAGTTTTTATGTTTTTTATCAAATTGCCATCTATAACAAGCCACATAGGCGATTGTTGCTTTTTTTTTTTTTTTTTTACTTCCCCGTTTCAAAAATTAATAATACTTCCCAAAAAATTAAATAACCAAAGGGTTTTTTTTTTCTTTTCCATTACCAAATTATCATTCAAAGAAATTAAGCAAATCTATTCATCCATTCATTAAGTATATATTCCAAAGTATCTTTTATCTTATTCTTCACTGAAAAAAGTATGATACTGAAAAAAAAATCTTGTTACTAAATTTTTGATATATTTAAAAAAAACTAAAACAAAAAAAGAACTGATGTTTTATAGAAATTTTTTAAAGTTAAATGATACAGTAACATGAATTTTTTTTTATTGTTTTTATTGTTTTTAATTTTTATATAGAGTTTTTGAATGCTATATGTAATTAATTAATAGCTTTGAATCATATAATCTAGCTGGTGCAAGCAAATGATAGCATGTTAATAACTGTTGTGTGCATAACTATCCACTACTATTATATTTATTGCATGTTTGGTAGTGGTTTCAAAACTTGAAGCTAAATGCAGATTTGGAAGATAAATGCTTTGTAAAATTTAAACTGTGAAATTCACATGATATTATGTTTTCATGCTTCAAATAATTAAAGAAAAAAATCATTAGAAGGATGGTAGGAGTCAAATAGATATTCATATATTAAATTAAAGTTATCTTTGTAAGAATGTGTGCCGAGAAAATAACATGTCAGATCATAGGCATGAGAAAGTGAGGCTTTCTATACTAGCATCAAAGATGTATGACAATTAATAAGTACATGTAGTATATTTGTTTTCTATAAATAATGTTTGTTTTAGCTATAATTTGAAGATATGAATGAAAGAAATTGCAATTGAAATATTTTTAGAATCATAGGTGAAATAGAAAATGTTTCATAGTTGAAGAACAAAAATTTTCTTTGGGATATTTTATAATATCTTATGTATTTTGGACAGCTTCAATTTCTGGTTTTTTTTTGTGGGTTTTTTTTTCCTCTGGGAAATCATTAATGACAGAATTTTAATTAAATGAGAATAACTTTAATTGATAGTTTGTTTTTTTGTTTTGTTTTTTTTTCCCAAGCTCATATTCATCCAAATAACTTTAAAAAATAATTTCGTAATATAGAAACCTTCTATGAGGGAGATAAAACATCTGTGTTAGGGGCAGATAAAATGTCTGTGATGCCTCTAAAATGTTGTAAGCTGAGATGAATGCCTTGAAAAGCATTTAGTGGGGCCTTAAAAAAATGGGGCCCACAGCATTTGCTACCTTATCATTATCTTAATTCAACCATGTCCTCTCTCTCTCTCTCTCTCTCTCTCTCTCTCTCTCTCAAATTACCAAGAACATTGGGGAACTGAGTATTTGTTTTAGAAAAAGATTTTGTTTTTAAAATCAATTCTTATGAAATTTACAGGCAGCATCCCAAAGGAGACACATTTTTATTTGGACTTCAATTTATATTCAAGGCATGCAAATTTTCAATTTATAATATATTATTTAATTTGCTACCTCTCATTTCAAGTGCCTGTATGCATTTGCTTCTTGTGTGTATTGCCTCATATTATCCTCGTTTGTAGAGGACTCAATTTCACTACTACTTTAAAAATTACTTTCATTCTGATATAGTTATGGTTATGGTATTATGGTGAAAAATGGGGGGACGATGACTATGGAGAAGAGGTATTTATCCTCTGATTATTGCTATCATCATATACTAGTTTCCTCATAATTTATATTTTTAAATGAAAATATTTTATAATGCATATTCAGCAGTTTATTTTGATCTGATAAATGCACTATACAGTAAAGATATACAGTATGTTCTTCAAGATAGCAAAGTGGAATTTATCCATCTTCTCTAAGGATAAAATATTTGTATTGATTTTGTAAGAATCATGGTTGTCTTCATATATGAGATGTTTGATTCTATTTTATTTGGCATGATAATCTGATTATTTGATTCTGTGTTGAATAATATTTGTAACATTTGCATTTACTTAGTGTATAAATTTTGTTGGTAAAATTATTTGTTTTTGCAAATATTTCATTTCCTACTTTTATTTTCTCTCTTCTGAGATGTTTATGTGATAAAAATGTATTATTCCTCCCTTCCTTTTACCTCCAAGAAAAATTCCAAATAAAATAAAATCTCATGTTACTCTATGAAGCCAGAGAAATCCCATCTTTCCCGTATTCCTACCTGATAAGGGAAATAAAAACAGGAGATGATGAAAGGTAGTTTTTATTCTAAATTGATATAGTATACAGTATTGTGAAGTGATATTGAAATAATACAACATTCTCATATCAGTTTTAACATAAAATTTTCATGAATTTTAAATATTAGGTCATTAAATAAATCCTTTTGGAACACATTTGGTATAAAACTTCAAGAATAAAATTTTGCCCAGAACACAGCTCCAAATGAAAACTAATTTTATTTTTTGATGATATAAAAAGTTAGTTGATTTTATTGTGCCAAATGGTTGTTTTTATGATGATCACATATTCTTTTACATTTTTAAGAGTTTTATGTATACAGCATTACACTTAAGTTATTTTATTTTAATTTTATTTAAAATAATTTTGCCTCATAATACTCATATAAATAAAGTTAAACCATGACATTTAAGCTTCAGTTTTAGTGTGATTTTATTAATTTAAAGCTAATGTCAGTGATAGCCAGGAGTGAATTTTAGGTTGTCTCCCAACAATCTGAGACCCAAATAAAGGGTTATTTCTTTTACAAATATTTAAAAATTTTGCAAATAAGAGAAAAATGCTCAAAAATTAGAAAATAATAATGCCTGTACCAGAAAAAAAGATAATATATATAAAAGCAAATTTTGCTATTGCCAGATATGGCCATAGTTTCTAATTTATATTTAATTTTACCATTACTCGTTTCCCCTTTTATTCATTAATTTTGCAAATGTAAGTTTTTCTCAGATTATTTTTTCACTCCATTGGGTAGTTATCATTATTAGTCATCGTTATTGGCCAATTGGCTGGCTGACTGTCAGGCAGGGTCATTTTCAACGTTTTGAAAAATTACTTTAAAACCAAAGATTTTTTTTTTTTTAATTTGTTATTGTTCTATTTTTATTGTTTCTTACACAAGTTTTACAAAGTTAATTTAGCTGACCAGTAACTTTTATTTCATTTTTTATTTATTTTTTCTTTAATTTAAGCTCTTCACTAAATTAAACTACTCTCTGAAAAGATTGTAAATGTACATTTACACAGTTTCTCCAAATGATTCTTAATCTGCATGACTTCTAGTGTTCAAACAATAATCTGTGTTAAAATCTGATGGATGGAACTAATCTCTAGTGTGATATAGACAAATATTAATGAAAATGAATTTCATTAAAAATCCTTTCATAATGAAATGGGTTTGTCACTAGATCCATAATTAATAACTTAATATATTGGATTCCGAAAATATTTATTTAAATCGAACCTTCTCTGAAAAATAACAATCTGAAGACCTGATCACAGAAAATTCTAAATTATAAAGATTAATTTTAAAATTAATCACTTTTTAGAGATTTTTATTTTAACATCTTTATTTCGGATTTTTGGTTTAGGATATTTTAAGTGTTTAAAGATTTCATTGTAGTTTTCTAAACTTTCTATAATTAAATTAAATTAACTGTGTTTGTACCTATATAAATTTGTGAATGAAAGATATTTTAAGTTTGATTTTTATTATTTCAAATAACAAACAAACAATATTTCTATAGTTCTCAAATGAATGTATTCAGATCTCTGTTTTAGCCATTCTTTTATTTTCTAATGTTGATTAGAAATATAACATGATTGAAAGATATATTTAAACCTGATACAAATTTTGCTTTAGCATTTATTTTATTATTATTATTATTATTTATTATTAAATAATTAGTATTATATTCACTTTGTTACTTTTTTATTTAATTATTAATTCAGTCTTCAGTATTGATATGGTGAAGATGTTAAAAACTATAAGATACATAACAGATCTATTAACAGTGATCCAATGATCCAGTCATCTAAGACTATTAAAATAGAAAATATATTTGAATCTTCAAATTAACAAAAGTTATTTTAATCTATTTTAGGGTCTACCAATTGATTATTTGTTTCTTTTGATAATATAAAATTATCTAAGTTTTAAAATGGCTGAGAAATACTTGACACCTTATTATCATAACTATACTTAATGTGTTTTGGAAATAAAATTTAGAAGAAAGATAGGGGAAAGCATTTTAGTGTTGACAGTATGTAAATCGAGTGAATCTCAGTACAGAAAGGCATTGTGTTTGTGATTTATTCAGTTCTGTTCAGTAATATTATACATTAGTTGTAGTAAATTATTTTTTGTTCTTTCTTGAACTTGTGGATAGATTGCAGAAATATGCAGGATTTAAAAGATGTTTGTTTTATGTTAGTGGAGTACCATGCTTAATGTTCTACTTTGTATCATGAACCTAAAATGACTGTAAATTTGACAAAACAATTCTCGATTTCTATTTTATCTTGCTGTTAATACATTATTGCTCAAACTTTGACCAAGAGCAATGAATAAATTCTAGAGAAGTAAGTGCGTGATGTATAAAAAGAAATGTAAATAATCTTTTTAACTTAGCCAAAATTTAGAGATATCATTGTAAAAAAATTAAATAAATAAATAAAAAATAAAAAAAAGATTGGTTTAAGGATTGTAGTATATAAACAAAAATTTCTGTCCAGTGAAAATCTTTGTTGTAATGAACATGGCAACCCGGTTGTTGAATGCTTAAAATCCTATATATGTTGCTATAAGAATTGTAAAAAAATTTAAAAATTGAAAATTTTAAATTTATTTCACTTTATTTCATTAGATATTTTTTCTATAAGATATGAGCATTTGAAATTTTCATGTGTGAATAACTAACTTCATGTTAATGCAATAATAACTGCCATCTTATTATATAGGTAATGGCTGGGACCTCTTTTTATTTTTATTTTACTTTTTATATTTCCATTCCTAGTAGGGTTGTTGGTGTCTGTTAATATTTTGCAAAGCATAAATCTCTTCATAATCGATTAATTTTCCAAGTTTGTAGTCGACTTTTTGTTTGAAATTGTTTCTGTGATGAAATTCGAGGTTGGTCTTATTTTATTAGCAGCATAAGAAAAAGAAACACAAACAAGCCCTTTTTAATTTATCTTTTCAAAAATTATTATCAGTTGCAAAAAAATAAGACAAAAAAATTTTGCACAAAAATTACTATCTGTAATTTTTTCTATCTTCATTTAAGTATGTGGGACTGTGAACTCTGTGATATTCAAATTAATGCATCATTTATATTAATAAGTGAACAGATATAAAGTAAGATTATAAATAACTATAAATTTATAATAACAGGAACGACATATGAGTTATAAAATTGAAAACCAATAGCTAAAAAATCCAAAGAATCTGTTGGAATTTCTCATTTCCTGTTACGAAATAAATAAAGTGAACACTACGTTTTATGGAATCTCAACAGTTCATGAATTTGATGTTATCAGAATAGACAGAAATTAAAGAATTAAAACTCTTAACATTTAGCATGGAAGAAACAACCAAACAACAACAGTGAAATTATCTTGGCAAATTTCGACATATCAAACAGCAACTTTGGGATATGATAGTTGTATTGTACAGAAAATTAGGCATGTGGAATTATTATTACCATTGTTATTATTATCATTATTATTTATGTATTTACTCATTTATTTACTTTTTGGTTTATTTACATTTACTTCTTTATTATTGTTATAAAATGCTCAGATGATGATTGTATTCATTATCAATCATTTCCAAGAATTTATATTGTAGAAAAAGAACTTTCCTATCTATTGTTGTCACATTTGACATTGCCTTACTACTTCCTCTCTGAGAAAGTAGAATTTGATCTTGAAATTATTTGCATGGATTGATAAACTGCATATTTCACCTGTGCGAAATGCCATTCATTTATTTGAAATTCTTGTATTATGAAGTTTTTATACATTATTACTATAAAATGCCCTGAAATGTCATATACATATATAATATATATATATATACATTCTTATACATCTAAGAGAAAATTCCTGATTCTGTGATCAACTTTATTATAAATGTGTCACAGCATTAATGAAGTAAGATTTTCTTTGCTTGATGAACTGAAGATTTGCAGATTTATATGGCCATAAAACATTTCATTGTATTAAAAAAAAAAAAAGATATAATAATAATAAATAAATAAAAAATAAATGCAAGAATGTTTGCACTTTATTTAAGATCTTTTTAAATTCATGCAAAGAAAGACTTTTATCATGTAGTGTATAGATTAAGTATATTATCATTAAATTAATTGGATATAATTGGATCATTCTGATTACTATCGAGTATCATTACTGATAAGAAAGAAATCTTGGCTGTAAGTTTTAAAATACATTGTGAAAATTAATTTATCCATTTGTGGACATTAATTAATTTTCCTGAGTTGGTAATCGTTAGACGTACGAAGTGAATATATAAAAAGAAAGGATTTTTAAAAGGAGTTTGCAAATTTTATTTAATAATTGGCATTGTTGGAAGTAATTTATTTTTTTAAATAAACACTTTTGTAATTGAAGCAATGAAACAATATTATTTTTAATTGAAGTGAGAGAGTAACCAAATGTTCTTCTCAAAACATTATATTTGATTTAATTGCTCTAAACATGAAATCTTTATTTTTAAGTATTTAATAACTGTTTAGAATTTTTAAAAATCTTACATAAATTAGAAAGAAACTTTAAAACTTAATATATAAAAATTGCTTTATAAATACATCCAAATGATATGTTTTATGATATTTCAACCGATTTTCTGTATTATTTTTTTATTATTGCATGAAAATTCTGAGTTATAAACCTGCTTACCTGCTTAGTGTTTTATAGATAAATTATTTTTTTCAGTGAATGAACTTAATTTTGTTACCATCTCTCGAACCTGTAATTAGCCAAGATTTTGTGCTTGCAAAAAAGATTGAGATGTTATTATTGATAGGCCACAATAAGATTGCATTCCTAACACTGCCATTAACATAAAAATATAAATACAACTTTAATAAACTTATGACTATATTTATTCATATATATTTTATTGCTGAAATTATCATAAAGTACATTTTCAAATAAATTAATGTTATTTAATTGGAGCTTTATGTATATTATTCCTTTATCACAATTGGGGAAAAATGAGTTTTATGAATTTTTAAAGAGTTTCTCTATCAAAATTGTATTTATTATATTTTTTAATAAAAAATAATGATTTTATAGTTTTTACATCTTGTAAGGAAAAAGAAAAATAGCAATTAAAAAAACGTGTTTAATTAACTTTGTCTCGAAACTCCAGCAGAATTCTTAAAAGAGCTTGGTTTTCAAATTTTTTTTGTTAAATTTATGTAATATAACTGGAGATAAAAAATGTTTGTAAGAGAAAAAAGAATGGTTATTAATTATTGGTAACATTTAGAACATTTTATCTAGAATTGTATTTTTTCAGTAAAATCTAAAATTAAAAGTGTTCTTGCCATGTTCTGCAAAGTAAATTTAAAAAAAAATAAATGTATATATATGTATATATTTATATTATTAATACATATATATATTTATTTATTTTTTGCTGTGGTGATTTTTAATTAATAACAACCAAGTTATGTAAATAGCTTCGTTTCCACTGTATCTGACTATATTTCCCCACATCCATTGTATATTTATCACCTTGAATGTTACTGTAGTTTGTTATTAAAACTACCAATGAAAAAATTCAAGGTAACGTTAAAAAATGACAAATGATAAAGAGCGTTGACTTTTTTTGAACAGTTATAAAATTTGCATCTGTGATGTGTAGAAAACGAACTGTTTTTTACTTTCTTTAATTTTTTACAGCAGTCTTCTCTGATAATTTATGTACACCGACCTAGTGATTGTACAACTTGAACATGAATGAAAGTAATTTATAATGATGTAATGCATTGCTGTTTGAAGGTGCTTATGATGTAAACAGTGTGTAATAATGCAACCAAACCTATAAAAAACAAGTTTCTTTTGTTTTACTTGTTTTGATCTCATTTCATCCCAATTTTTCCTATAAAAATAAAAACCATTTTATCATTGAAATGTTTTTATAAAAAAAATACAGTTTATTTTATTTACAAGTTATTCTTTTACATTGCATTCAAAATAAAGATGTTTACTTTGAATATTAATTAAGCTTTCTTTAGTTTCCTAATTTGGTAATTGATATCTAGATCATCTTAATATACCATTTTAGAGGAAATAGTTCGTATTAAAAGAGTGATTCAAAAAGAATGATTCAAAAAGAATGATGCAAAAGTAAAGTAGGTTTATTCACTCCTGGCCGAACCTAACTCCCAAGTAATTGCATAAAAAGACACGTTAAGTATTTCAGTTTTACCGGTTATTACAAATGTAAAAAGTGGGCGCCCTTGCTGGCACCACAAGATGGTAGTCTGCTTAGACGTGTCCCTGACTAAATTGCTTCGGAAATGCATTGTTCAGGGTCATCCAGTTTATTATCCAGGCTTTCACTGAAACTGCATATCCCCGAAGCAAAGGAATCTGCATCCCAGGATATGAAGGACGCCTCTGGGCAGAGTTAGACTACCATCTTGGCATTTGTCGTGTGATCAAATTCGCCAGCATCGAACATTTGTAATGCAATGAACTCGGTCGAACTCGATGTCTATTGATTTTGAGCGGCCAATTCAGAACTTGTCCATTATATCGTCAAATCAAATAGTAGTAGCTCAGCCTTTGTGGCTAGTTGTATCTAGACAAATAGTCCTTCACTGAACTGCTTTCGCAATGTAGAAAGCGTGCAATTATCCAGTTGTCCAGATAGCATTGAGTACAACCCCTCCAAGAAAGTATGGAATACATACACAATAATATAACACTTTCGTGACTAAGCAATTTATTGTATCAGAGGTAACACTGAGGCGAATTTTAGGCGAAAGTGGCCGTGTTTTATCATATGCAATTGCCAAAGGTTATGAAAACTCACACGTAGGAAATGTAACGGCATCTGCCTGACACCCCTGCAGTCAATTAAATATGGAATATGCGATTGGTCGCCAAATAAATTTGGAATAAGTAGAAACTATGCACCTAAACCGTAATGGAATCGACTTTGGTTAAGCTCCACTTTGTATAAATGGGTGAGACCATAGCTTATTGTGCTTCATATTCAATTTGTGCTCGTATTTGTTCAGTAACTGCACGTCTGATCATGGCACCTGTAAAAGAGCTTTCAGACGACATAAAAATGAAAGTAGTCAAACTCTTAGTGGATGGTAAGAAGCAATCTGAAGTGGCGGAATTATTGAAATTAAACCAAGAAACGATTTCCAAAATTTGGAAAAAATATAGGACAACGGGAAATGTAAAGAATGTTCAACGATCTGGAGCCCCAAGGAAAACATCTGCCAGGGATGACAGACGATTGAGAGCTATCGTTAAGGGCAATAGAAGCTTTACTGCTGCACAAATAAACAAAGAATGGCAGCGAGGCAGCATACGTGTATCCAATGAAACTGTAAGAAAACGATTAAAAGACGTGGGATGTAGCTTTTGCAAGGCTAAGTGTAAACCCTTCATGACGAAGACGCATAAGAAACAACGTTTGACTTGGGCAAAAGAGCATCAAGCTTGGACTCAAGATGACTGGTCAAGGGTGCTCTTTAGTGATGAGTCGAGAATCTGCATTGGTGGAGGTGATGATGCTGGAATTTTCGTATGGAGACTACCTTCTGAAAAGTTCAACGAACAGTGCCTGCGTTCTACTCGGAAATTTCCTACCTCAATCATGATATGGGGCTGTATTTACTTAAGGGACATGAGTGGACCAGGACAGCTATGTATTTTAAACACTACTGTTAATGCAGATGTCTATTGCGAGATTATTGAAGGCTTTCTAGTCCCAACCATTGAACAGCAGTTCCCTGAGGATGACAATGTTACATTCCAGGACGATAACGCATCGTGCCACAGCGCCAAAAAAGTGGTAGAGTTTTTGAAAACTAAAGGGATTAAGCAACTGCCTCCCAATAGCCCTGATATCAATCCCTTTGAAAACTGTTTGTGGAGACTGAAGCAACTGGTACACAACGAACACCCAACAACAAAACAGGAACTGAAGACTGCTCTACGAACATGTTGGGCAAACATCGACACCGGGTACTGCTGACAGTTAATAGAATCCATGCCCAGCAGGATCAGAGCGGTAATTAAAACAAGAGGAGGTCCCACACAATACTAAGTAGGTTTGAAAACTACATATTCCAAACTTGTTTGGCGACCTATCTCGTATTCCATAATTCTTTGATTGCAGGGGTTTCAAGAAGTTACTGATGTATTTCCTAAGCATCATATTTCATAATGTCTGGCGATTGAATTTCAAATATCAGGACCACATTAACATATAATTCATCTTAGTGTAACAATTGGAGAGAATAAATTGCTTAGTCACGAAAGTGTTATATTATTGTGTCATCCACTGTGTATATATTCCATATTTTCTTGGAGGGGTTGTATTAATGATTTTGGTTGTCATCAAGATCAAAACATAAGAACCAAGACCAGACCACACAGAGAGCGCCATAGATCTGTTGAACAACATATTCCAGTAGGTACTCTCTCACTACTATTTGCCACTAAAGATTCTAATATCATAACTTGGTTGCTCCAGATCACTTCATTACGACATTGCTGTGGCATGCCACTTAACTAGCATGGTCATAGTAATAGAAAAGAAAATACAACAGCTCCACTCGTGTGAGGGCGCCTCGATCGAAATAGATCATTAAGTAGGTTGAATTCCTATGTTTTTTGCCGGTTTTTAGCTATTTCAAAGCACAAATTCGTTACAGAATTTAATAAATTATCATAATTTTTTTTTTACCCGAGCCCATTTAAAAATTGCATGCCTAATATTGTGATAAAGGAAGGCAGGAAAAATCTTTACTAACAAGTTAAAAAGTTTTTGGAGCAAATTTAACCTTAATCGCTTTTAACGTAAGTTTAATATAAAATTAATATTCAGTGATACAACTGTAACATAAATTTAATATATTGGACATTAAACAAAAAGCAAATTGAAATCAAACATTTTAAAAATATACATCGTTGGGAGAAATATTTTTAGGTTATATTTAAACTTTTCACAGTGTTGGGTGTTAAATATATTTCTTGGAGACTCTTATATCATATAATGAAATCAAACATTTATTCTTCAAACATTGTTTATTTTTCACATGCAAAAAACTACATTTAAACTAATTTTGCTCGTTTTCTATTACGCTATTATTCTATTATTGCTACTCTTCTACGCGTTTCTATTATTGCTACTCTTCCTTCTGGAGGACATGTCTTGCCTCAAAGTTTTCGCAACAAGGTGAAATCTCGTTTGCACATAATATAATATCATATAAGGAACGAATTAATGTATATTTATCATTTACATTCAAATTTGTTATCTTTTCAAATATTTCATTACTAATATTAATAAAGTTTCTAATTACCTAAATAAGGGATCATTCAGAAAATACGTTCGCTTGACAGGGAGGGGAAGATGG
>JAHWFO010042181.1:4452487-4503056 GCA_023313115.1 Rhysida immarginata | reverse complement strand
CATCTCCGGCCCTGCGTCAAATTTACTCAGCTAAAGGGCCGGTGATTATAGAGAAGTGAAACATATTACAATAATAACATTTTTAAGAGCCAAAAAATTGATTTTTAGAAGACGCTCATACATAACAATAGCGAAGCATTGCCGGGTCTGCTAGTATATTATGTACGTTCATTTGGAGCAGGGGGTTGTTAATGTTTCAGTTAAAATGTTGTCATTTTAGCGAACATATTTTGTAAACGATCCCTAAGTTGCTAATTCTTGTTTTCTCATTTTTTTTTCTTTCCAAATAGACTCTGATAAAACACATGTACAAATGCCAATAAAAGCTAGACGAGAAAGCTATTCTAATTTTTGTATATGTAAAGTAAAATAAGTTTCCGTTGGCACAGATTCAAGAAATTACAAATATTCCAAGCATTTCTTGCAAGTTATAAATTTTTCAGACTTATTGGATATAGCCACATAGGTAGTAAACAATGTTTCTATTGATGAAATCAGTATCAAAACAGCGAGGCATTTTTTTTTTTTATTAAAAACAACTTTCTTGGACATTGGGGACAATTTTAGATTGAAGACACATGTATCCCACTCTCACCTATGACATTATATTCGGAGTCAGGCAAATTAAATAGGAATTATTGGAATTTTAAATCGTCGTTTCCAGCGTTAGCGATTATCAGGGAAACCTTTCGCACGAGCGACTTCGATCGCAGCGCTGCAGCTTCAGCAAAAATCCGCCTGACAACATGGGCGGCACTTTACCGAGCTGAGCCGTAGCCAAATTACTCTGGAGTGGGGGCTATTACTTTTCAAAAAAGTTTCTAAATTTTAAACTGAAAGCATAGCTACGTTGTCTGATCCTTCTATAATATAATTGGCGTGCTTTTATTGAATAATAACCACTGTGACCAGAATCAATGAAATACGCGACCATGCCGAAACAGGAGGGGGTGTGACCGGCTCGGGAGCTGTTGTACTTTCTTTTCTATTACTATGGAATGGTTAACACAAGTCAGTCTCAGTCGGCCAGATAGTGTGCTTCACCACTCCAATAACATCGCGTTTCTATTCCTGTAGCTTTCCTCTTTCTAATGTAGACGGGTTCAACTTAACTCTATGGCATATATTCAGATTGACAGCCAATTACTACATCTTTTGGAACTTGCCGACTTGTTTGAACGACTTAGAACAGTTTCCATAATCTGTGTGGAAGTTTCTATTAATGCTATTAATATTGACACGTTATGTTTAGTAAGACATGAAACAACACGCTTTATGACATCTCCATTTTCAAATTACCAATCGGTATGTACAGTATATATGAGGGGAAGTCTGTAAGTAAATTACAAATTTCTCCGCATAATTTCAAGTTTTGCCTGATAACTACGGACGAGAAGCGATGAACGTAAGCCAACACATTATGGTTGAAAATAAAGTGCTCGCACTTAGTTCAGCAGATATCTAATACTCGTAATGAAATGGAGCAAAATTGCATTTCGTTGACAAAACCTACTGCTAATTGTGCTTGGTAACCGCAGTGTGCTGCCCGTGTCAATGGGCGCGCTATTTAAGTATATGTTCGCTTAATATATATATTTTGAATTTTTAGTTCTTATTGACGTCTGATATCATGTTTTATGAAAAAAATTTCTTTTTAATCTGGCTTTTCTCCAAATTTGCAAAGGTATGTCTCACTGAACAACGGGTTGCGAGTTTAATATTAAATTAAAACATGTATTGGGAATATTATGTTTTAAAAAAGATATAATTTGTTATCCATAAAAAGAAAATATTGCCATATATTCGGTAAAATTATTCTTTTTTCCATTGGGTACATAAATCTGTTAATTACTTATTAACGGAAACAAAGGACTTGATTGCAACCTTGTGAGAATGGCAATTCTCACTTTGGAAAAAGGAAGAAAGAGATGAAACCCAAATTTTGGCGCTACGTGCCATCAAGAAAATTGTAAATATTCCACAAAGGAGTTTTAGTTGTGACGCAAAAATACAATTATTAATGTATCATGAGCGATCGCGCGTCGACAAAGCGATCGTCGCGTGTGCCTGCTCGCATCAACAATGCTTAAAAGATAAAGTAACTATTCATTCTTGACAAATTCATTGTTATGACATGGCATTATCTTGGTATTCTTTACGGTCACTGTTTTAGCACGTGAACTCTACTTGAAGTAGTCCACGAAAAATCCTGAAAAGTTGATATAGCCGAGCTAAGACATCGATGGTCATATTTCTGAAAAGAGAATTTGAAAAAAATTAACCAGTTTTCAAGTTATCGTACAAATGGCGGCCGGCCGGATAAACGTACAGACCAACCGTACATTCTTATAAGTAGCTTTATCACAAGAAAATCATGTCATTATCGATGAAAGCTCCTTGAGGCCTTGAAAAAGGATCCTGCCAAGAGTTACGCCAGAGAAATTGACACCTGCTTCGAGAAATTTTTCAGTGATATCAAGCCTTGAACCCATCTCTTATTTTAAGAGAGTGATCAAGATCCACAAAGACAACCCATTCATAAGACCGATTGTTAATAGACCGGCGCTTTTCCTATTCATTAGCCAAGGAACCTATTCACCGTCAAAAATTCCATCGAAGCGGCCGACAAACTCCAACAATTGTAAATAGACGATAGTGCAAGATTATTGTCCCTGCCTGGATGTACAAAATCTGTATATGAACACCCCAATTCGGAGCGTTGCTAAAGAACGTAGAAGTCATCAAAAGATTCCTGGATTCCATCATTGCAAGTACCGAGGAAAAGAACTGCAACATAGCACTATTTAATACAGTAATCACCTATTTCGTATATCAACAGCAGTGCTACTGCTAATATGAAGGTTTAGCTATGGGAAAACATTCCAAGGAGGAGCTTTAGCAGTGAAGCAGGAATACATTTAAACATTTATTAACAAGAAATCCCCCCCCCCCCCACCCAGTAGGATAAGGCAAGCAACAGACCGTGCGGTCATCTATTTTTACCCCTTTATCTGAACTTTTTACTTCCTTCCCCCAAGTTTTTTTAATCAATAAATTGATTTTCTCAAACGTAGTGTGTAGAAAATGTAAAAAATTCGTATCTTCTTTACTTTCTCATCATTTCCGATGGAATGACATATCACATGCCATATGTTGCCATAATTCTAACGACCAAGTGACTGCCGACCCCACTGGAACAATTGGACTGAAACTTCATAGTAATGTAGATCTTGCCTAGAAGAATCTGGATACTGAATTTCACTCCTTTATATACCTAAATAGCACATAGATCTTTTGTCCTCTCTGAATCCCTCCTCCGTAATTCCGACCCCATTGCACCAATCAAAACCAAACTAAATAATGAAGGTGGACATGCCCATAGTAAGCTACGTTCCGAATTTCAACCTTTTATCTTAAAAGATGTAGAAATTATGAAGGGGACGAACGGACAAACTAAAATCAATAACTAGCTCCATTCGTCCGCTACTTAATATAATTTATGAGCACTTGAGCAATCGTGCGTCGACAAAGCGATTTCACGTGCGCGTGCCGATGTCAATAATGCCTAAAAGATGAACAGAAAGTAACAATATATTCATTCTTGGCAAATCGATTGTTATATGACATGCCATTAGTTTGGTATTCTTTACAGTCACTGTTTTAGCACGTGAATTCGACTTGAAGGGGTCCACAAAAAATTCTGAAAAGTTGATACGGCCGAGCTAAGACTTTAATAGTCATACTTCTGATAACAGAATTTGAAAAAGTTAATCCGTTTTCAAGGTGTCGTGCAAACGGCGGACGGCCGGATAAACGTACAGACCAAAGGCGCATTCTTATAAGTAGCTTTTTGCTAAACCTCCTAATAATGTAACGGCCACTATCCAGGAACGGGAAAAGTGATATTTTATTTAATATTTTGTTGGACCTTCGCGCGTGCTGAAATTACGTCAGCCAATCCTCTGGGTGCATTTCTTTACAAGATTCGGATAAACAGCTTCCGGTATTTGGGTCTGTTTTTGTTGCAAGAGTAGCCATGTCAGCAGTTGATTTTGGACGTTCTTCCGTGGTCTTCATTTGACGCTCCAACTTATCCCATAAATGTTCGATTGGGTGTAGGTCAGGGCTCCGTGCGGACCATGGAAGGCGATTGCATCCATGTCCGTTTGCCACTGCCCGACAGAAGCCGAAACATAATATGGTGTGTTATCTTCCTAGAAGTAGCAATCCTTGTTACCAAAATTCCCGCAGCGTGTGAAGCACTTTGTTCAAAATGTCCTTGTAGCTTCAAATCGCCTTCAACCACTTGCAAGGGTTCAAAGCCACGCCATTAAAAACATCTCCACACTATAAGTCCACGACCTCCATACTTACAGTTGGAATGATGCACTCAGGTAAAAGGTGCTCCCCTGGCATTTGTCAAATCCAAACATGCCCATCCAACTGGAATAGAGTGTAGCATGACTGGTCACTCTAAGTAATGTTTTTCCACTACTCGATAGTCCAAACAATGAAGTCTGGCAGTCTTGTTGTTTGGCGAGATATTTGGCTTGTGTGCGTACAGTTCCTTCCGCAAAGTGTTGTAATACACACCTACTCCTGTTGGATCTCCTTGTTAATATCTGAAGTGGTTTCTTGCGTTTTTTATGAACCTCGCACTTCAACACCTGTCTATCGCGTTCAGAGAATTTTGGGATCGTCCGACGAGGGGCGTTCGTGTTCCAATACCTGTAGTGTTCCGTTTCTCCACTATATCGCCAATGATTGAACGTGGCTGTGATAATTTACCCGAAATAACATGCATACTAAATGGCACCCGATCTCAAAATCACTGAGTTCCCTTCGTTTACCCATTCTCCACCTATGACAACATTATACGAACAAGTTATCACACGAACACAGTAAAATCACATCAACTGATGATGTGCTTGCATGGATTCCAAGCGCAAGCCAGATTTTATGTAAATTAGGAAGCGTCGCTTCAGTATTATATGGTAGTTTAACAACACGACACCATCATTATCATTATGCAAGTTTAACAAGCGCAGAAGACATCTTCCAAAAATTCAACAATATGGGTCAGAACTTAACCTTCACTCATAGTAAACTCGTGTTACAATCAAGACTCTTGTTCTTGTAGCTTTGAAACGCAATATGGAGTCACACAAATTATTTATTTCAATAATTAAACTTAAAATTTCTGGTTATATACAAAGAAGTCCTAATAACCCTGTATGAAATCTAGACTGTCGACTGCATGTCTGTTATAAATATCCATGCATCACAAAAGATCTGTTTAAACAAAAAATACCAGATTTTCTTCAGAAAATTTCCTCCGCTCTTTCATATAAGAAAAGCGATTGAAGAAAGATTCTAATTCACGATTTCACTTGATCATATGTCGTTCTGTTATTGAGCTGCTCACTAAATTCAAATTTTTATATAAGGTTCGATCAAGAGATATTTGTCATGAAGTCTTCAAATGAGGGCACACTTTTCCACAAAATTATTTTATTATGCACATACGCACGTTTCGGCTGTGTGACTTTAATAGTTAATAGATGTGGGTTTTTATAAGGCTTCTTCTTGTCAGATGCAAATTTTAGATATTTGATCTTAGTATCATTCTTGAATGTAATGAAGTGCCAATTACGCAACGTACTGGTGAATAGAAAAAATAATTTTTTCTTTCACCAAATTTTCAGGTTATTCTGAAAAATATTGACTCCTATAAAGCTTTTTGAAACGTGCTCCGAACTCGCAATAGAAAGAACAGCATGTCCATTGCTGCCTTCCGAAGTTAATCGCTCTACTTTAAACCGCCAGGCTGACGTGATGCTTAAAATCAAGACCAAGGTAGAAATAGAGCACTAGCACGGAATAATAAAGTATTATTTTGTGGTACTAGTACCCAGAAACCCAAAGAAGTATCGCAAGTAACGTTGAGTCGAATCGTCAGCGAAAATTTGGAACTGACATGTGAACAAGCCAATGTTCACGGGTTGCTTCCACGCCATATCGCCGAGCGCGGGACCAACCGCCAAGTCGATTGTTGTCCTACATGGCCGGCAAAGGTAGAAGAAGAAACGGGTACTCCAGCGAAGGATTTCGGAGACAGTCTAGTGAAGTAGCCTTATTCAACATCGATGGATTATTGTGTTTTTTGGATATTTAAACGAGCCAGACTCCGACCTCACGCAATACACGGACTTTTGAAAGAAGAACCTATACTCATTGCAGTGTTGTTGCTAGCCTGTCCCTGCTCTTTTCACCAACATGTGGATCACTGTTGCAGAATTTACATTACCTGAAGCTTGCAGACCGTGGACATTCTAAGGATTCTGTCGTGTATCAAACCGACACCGTTTACTTAATCTGGAACGACCTTTTCATTAAATGCGAATATCTGTTGACCAAATTAACTTAATAAGACTTGAAGGAACGGAACATAATAAAAAAGGCTCCATTTTTTGTTTGTGTTTTTAATATAAGATAAAAATGAATAGGAAGAATTATTGTTTCAATTATTTCACAATTTTTTGACATTTTTCTTTCATTCGCGTAACAAAGAGCATTTGTTCGAATTTATGTATGGAAAGTATATTGTATGAAGAGGACATTATCATCATCGTCCGTAGTCATATACAATGTTTTATCAATCCATTGCCAAATATAGAAGGCTCCTCCAAATGTTTCCGATATGCACTATCCTGCGCTTTGCTTTTACAATTGACGCCAATCAATTTTCTGACGTCTCGCTCCATCTGGTAAGGGTTTGTCATCCTGGTCTTTTAATAGTTTGTGGGCACCAGTCGAGAATGGCTGTAGTATTCCGGCCCATTGCTGTTTTATGACGTCAGACATGTTCGTTTTGTTCTCAGATCCTTGTCCTACCTAACATACGTCGTTCCATGCTTCTTTTTGTGGTTTGTAGCATATGGATAGCCTTGTTGTTTTTAGTGTCCATGTTTCTGCTCAATAAGTAAGGGAGGTATACGTGCATTTCTTGAAGTACTCCTATAATGAGAAGGCGAGTAAGTTTCTTCATCTTATTAGAGGTGAATGCAATCTTGATGTTTTTTTGTCTTATAATGGAATGAAGAACTATTTTTAAAAAATTTCCTTAAAATAGATATTCGTAGCTTTACGATGGGATTCAAGACGAAAAAATGGTGGACAGCAAAACCAAAAAAGAACAAGATAAAGTTTATCTAATGGATAGGAGCCATCTTCAATAATAAAGTTTAAGATATTGAGAATGCTGAAGAGATTACATCATCAGAGATAGTGTCATAAAGTTAGTTATGTGCAACCTTACTAGAAGGATATGAGGATACAGGAATGTAAGACAATTATAAGGTATATTAAAGTTCTACGGAAGCAGAATAACGAAAGATGTCATCTCAATAATGAGCATATTTTATTTGTGGGGAGGTATCTTAAAAGGTATCGGTATAAAAATTGAGGCCAGGATTTAAACACTGTAAGATGAAAATTTTTCAAGTAAATTCCAAACGCAATACATGTAATCAGATTTTTCATAATAACAATAACGAAATTTAGCGATGGTTTAAAATTATTTTAGAATATATACGAAATTCTTACTTTTCTATTAGAACAAGAATCATTTGGCGTTTCTCATTTCGTTCCTTTTGTGTGATTTTTGTCTTTTTCTTCCTTTTATTAATGAGTACAAAAGAGACACGAGAATCCAGCGGACTTGTTGTTTGTACTCCTCGATTCAGAATGCTTTACCGCTACAGACCCTGTGGTCATCAATTAATTAGAAGAGCGCCTCGATCACCAGCTCATTCATTTCCCTTTCCCAATAGTTCCTTTTGAATGGCCCAAGGAACTCGTTTCCCCTCCCCCGCCTTTTCCTTCTTTCGTTCTCTATAACTACGTTAAAAAAAAATTCAGTTACATGCTTTTCCCATTTAGCTTCGTCCATGTATCCTTAAGGCTCTCCATTGTCCCCTTCTCTACTTCGGCTGTTGAAGTTGTCTACGCCGTCATTCATTATTCGAACAGCGATTGAGAAGCTATCATTCTTAAGAAATGATAAATTTTGAAATCGCTTCCATGTATACAATTTTTTTCCTCCCCTTTGGAGTTGACATCTGATCCATGATTTAAGTTGTTTTTACAAGTAAGAGACATATAACTTGATTAACAAGCGCAGTTTTCAGCTGCAAATTAAGGGGAAATGTATAAAACATTAATTGGACGAATTAATTAATATTAGAAACTGTTCAGTAGTTGTGGAGGAAATATTATGGCCTTATTTGGATATTAAGTAAATATGGCCAATCTCTAAAAGATAAATTTCAGCATGTATAAATTGAATGTATATATCCATGTTTACAAAATGAAATTGTTTCCAATCATCATCATTTTGCTTATCATTAAAATTGTTTTAGTACACTTTCTGTTTATATGATCGATTTTTCGGATTCTATCGTTTGAAGCAGGCTGAGGAGAATCCCTTTAGGAGTGGTTCCGATAATTTCTTAGGAATGAACCAAATTAAGTAATTTTTTAATCAAGTTTTAAATTTCTTTCTACTTGATGATTTTTATTGTTCTCGAGTTTCTTTTTACAATGGTCAAAATATAAACGTTTTTTTTTCGTTTTTTTCTCTCTATTATTTTCATTGTATGCAATGTTTTAATTGTTAACACTTGCGTTTATTTCATTTTTTATTAATAATGACTAGCATTTGGTGACAACCATTAGAAAACAACTATCGAAATACTACCTTTAGAGCAATTAAAGTTAGTTTCCTCTGAAACACCATTCGAGCTCGAAATTGTATAATTTTTATTATACATTTTTATTAATTTCTCTGGATTTTTCTGGCTTTGTTGTACAGAAACGAGTTTCCTTATCAGGAGCTTTAGCATAAAAGCTACATATAAGAATGCGCCCTTGGTCTGTACGTTTATCCGGCCGTCCGGCCGTCCAGCAGCCGTTTGCACGATAACTTGAAAACGGATTAACTTTTTCAAATTCTGTTTTCAGAAATCTGACTATCAAAGTCTTAGCTCGGCCGTATCAACTTTTCAGAATTTTTCGTGGACTCCTTCAAGTCAATTCACGTGCTAAAACAGTGAATGTAAAGAATTCAAATATACTAGCATGTCATATAACAATCGATTTGTCAAGAAGGAATATATTGTTACTTTCTGTTCATCTTTTAAGCATTATTGACATAGGCGAGCGCACGTGAAATCGCTTTGTCGACGCACGATTGCTCAAGTGCTTATAATCTATAAGCTTATTAAGTAGCGGAAAAATGTAGCTACTTATTGGTTTTATTTTATACACGATTTGAATCACCCTTCATCATTTCTACATTTTTTGAGGTAGAAAGTTGAAATTCGGAATGTAACTTACTATGGGCATGTGCACCTTCACTATTTAGTTTGGTTTTGATTAGCTCACTATGGTCGAAGTTTTCGGGGTGAATGCACGGAGTTTTCAAATGTTTATTATAATAAAACTTATTATAGTCTCATATTAATTTTGCTTGGAAAGCATTTTCACTTTGACTTGAATTATAAGATGAAACATTTTGTTATAATATTCATATTGATGAAGTCCATCCTGTTTCTGTTTTAACGATGAATTTGACAGAAATTAAACGGATTTGCTTAATTTTGCTGTAAAACTGATGATTCGGTGCAATTTAATAATGACTATTTTTACAAATAAACTGAATTCTTTGGCAACAGTAATACATTCTAAAGTTCCCTTCTATTGCATGTGTGAACATGTTGTGTCATCCAAATAAATTTAAGGTTTGCGGATAAATAAGAGGAGCATGTAAATATATTCACTCACCAAAAGTCATGGCACACCCCTCCAATCAGGTTCCAAGTCCGTAATGAGACAGATCCCGCTGCTTCCATTCTCAGAATGCAGGTGCAGAGGACTCCTTGATATCACACAAACATTGTAAGCAAATTAGCTGCAGAAATGGCAGCACGCCGAGAGCTATCCACATTTGAACGTGGGATGATTGTTGGTGTCAGACGGATGGGTGCCTAAATATCAGATGTAGCCAACATCCTGCAATTTTCCCGCACAAACGTTGCAAGGGTCTATCGAGAGTACACCCAACGAGGGGTTAAAACCCATGTCGGACAGCGGACGGGCCGCCCACGCCTCATTGATGCCAGAGGCGTTCGCCGGGTCAACCGGCTTGCAACTGCTGACCAAAGGGCGACAGCGGGCCAAATCACCATGGGGTACAACCAGGAACGTCCCACAACTGTGTCCGTGACGACAATTCGGCGAACCTTGGCAGCTGAAGACTTTGGGAGCAGGATGGCACGACGGGTGCCACTCTTGATAGCTGCACATCGTCGGCAACGCCTAGCCTGGGCCAATCAACATCGACATTGGACCGCTGAGGACTGTGGAAAGGTTACCTGATCCGACGAGTCACGGTTTCAGCTATATCGGGCCGATGGTCGTGTCCGTGTCTGGAATAGGCCACACGAAGACATGGGCCCCGCTTATCAGGTGGGGACCACTCAAGCAGGTAGAGGCTCCTACTGGATTGGGGTGTTTTCTCGTGGTATGCAGTGGGTCCATTGGTGCATCTGACATTCACTCTGTGTGCTACTTCCTACATCGATCTGTTTGGGGACCACCTGCACCTCTTCATGAACTGTTTTAACCCTGCGGGCGATGGCATCTTTCAGCAAGATAATGCGCCTCCACTGAGACAGCAGTGGCTGGAGGAACATGCTACCGAGCTCACGACAATGATTTGGCCTCCACGTTCCCCAGATTGCAATCCCATTGAACATTTGTTGGACGTTATCAAACGATCTGTCAGGCCGTTACCAACACAATTGGTAAATGCAGCATCGTTATGGTGTGCAGTGGAGGCGGCATGGCTTTTAGTGCCTGTGGATGTGTTTCGGGGACTGGTAGACTCTAACGTTATCCGGGCCAGGGGGGTCCCAAAACGTTATTAGGCAGGTGTGCCATGACTTTTGGTAAATGAGTGTATATACAATGCGTTCACTAATAAATGTTCCAACGTTTCGTGGATTACGTCATTGTGAAGCAGATTTACAATTTATAATCAGATATTAAGGCCGAAAGTTTTAGCTGATTCACTCTATGGACTCAGATCTTTCACTGCTCTCATCTACTTTTTCCTGGGGTAATAAGCGCATCTTGCTAGAAGATCTTATTTTGCATGACCTCCTCCGAAGTACTGCAAGAATTTTTGAGTGACTCTTTCAATCCCTGATGCGAAGAATCTTTGTTGGACGTCATTTTGAACACTACATAACATTAATTACTAATAATAAATTTCAGATTTGTTAAATGAATCTGTTATGCAAATAGATGTCATTGCAAGCTCTTAATGCAACTGCTCCTTTCTTTTCAGCCACCATTTGAAATGATGTAGAGATAAATTAGACAATATTAATTTATTAATAACTATCGAGGGCTGATTTTTTAACTTTTAACGTGCTGTTATAAAATGTTCGGCTTTAGTATCTCTATTCTCCATAACAGCGGTATATGTTTCAAAATATACAGACTTTCAAAACATTGTGACATCACCTACGGACTTTCAAACATTGTAATTTTTATTATATATCACGCTATTTAGCAAATATGCAAATTGGGCCGTGGCTTTAAAATTTACACTTCTACGTACTAGGAGACGTAGAATTTTTTATACAAGTGTGTTCTGTACACCAATTTCGCAGATAAGAGCGTTGTCGCTGCTGTATCTTCAAAATTGCTTCACGCAGGAAAAGGCTGAATGTGTTGAATGGCTTGCAGAAACGAAATATCCGATTCGTGTGCAGCGAATATTTATGTCACGTTATGGAAAGAAAGTCTCGTTGTTATTCTTTTTCCACAATAGTAAAAAAAGGGACTATTGTCCCTTTCAAGCTTTCTGGGACTAGGCTGGTGTAAAAAAGAGGGCCTCGCCAAGTCTAACCCCAGACCTGTTCGCAAACGTCTATATTTGTATGCGTACAAAATGCAAATTGTTCAGGCATCATAGCCAGATGATCGTCTAAGACGTGACCAATTTGCTATCAGCATTTTACAGCGGATTGATGAGAATAATGATTTCTTGCAGCGTGTCTATTTTTCCGATGAGTTTACGTTTCCTGTAAGTGGAGTAGTTAACAGGCATAAAGTAGGAATTTGGGGATCAAGAAACCCACATGTCATAAGAAAACACAGTAAAGACAATCAGGAAATCAATGTGTGATGTAGACTTATCGCGTGCTTGGCCCGTTCTTCTTCCTTGAAGGAACAGTTAATAGAAATGTGTGCGCAGACATGTTAATCAACTATGACATTCCTCAACTAGATGCAGCTGTCATCTTTGAGCAAGATGGAGCTCCTCCTCATTGGGATCTTCAAGTTCGCATGCATCTTAATGAAACATTCCCAAATCGGTGAATGGCAGAGATGGCCCAATCCCATGGCCCCCGAGATCATGGGATATTACCCCCCCCCCTTAGATTTCTTTCTTTGGGGGTATGTTAAAGATGTCGTTTACAATATAGCAGTTCAGATCTAGCGATCTCGCAACAGCGCATCAGATATGCAATTGAAGGTGTCATACCGAATATCGGTTGGATATTTTGCGTGCTACCAGAGGCGCACAATTTGAAGTTTTTCTTTATGGTTAAAAGCTTGTGTTTATAAATGTGTGCATTACATAACATAATCAGGGTAATTATTTGTGAGGACCCTGTGTTTTCCGGACAAATTGTGTGTTTTAATAAAATTTGCCAATTCTTTACTTTTGTTTGCATGGCCTCCAAAGACGGGTTGCCGTACTCCAATGATGCTATTTATTTACTTTTCTCAGATTTTGTGTTGTGTAAATTAAATTTAAGGCTAACGTGAACTTTTATGAAGATGAGGATATAAAATATGATTCGGGAAAGATTTGCCCTGTAAATCCGAATATGTACATACAGGGTGTTTTTGAATTGAGTACAGATTATTTGGGAGATGATAGAAGAGGTCCTTAGAAGTATTTTTTGTCATATGAATGGGGCCCCCGCATCTCCGTTTACTTACAATACTGCATTGAACAATCAAATGACACCGGGACGCAGTGTGCGTTGGTAGGCCTAGATTACACATGTAAAAAATACATCAAGTGAACTTTTTAAAACAAATCTTTACCTACTGCTTTCCCAGAATGCGATTAGTTCATTTACATATGGACTAATCGTATTTTACAAAGGTGTTGGATACCATGGAATCTCCTTGACGAAGTTTGTCCTAAGACTTTTCAACAAATAAACACGTGCACCTTGAAATTTCTTTGCAAACAATTACTTTAAAAGTTATTACAGTAGATTGCTTGTGTTAATTGTTAAAAATAAAATAATCTAGGCCTACCAACGCACACTGCGTCCCGGTGTCATTTGATTGTTCAATGCAGTATTGAAAGTAAACGGAGCTGCGGGGACCCCATGTTCATATGACAAAAAATACTTCTAAGGATCTCTTCTATCATCTCCCAAAAAATCTGTACTCAATTAAAAAACACCCTGTATAAGTAAGCTTATTGAAAATTTTCAAGTGATGAAAATGCCAGTATCTTCTTCATATCTTTCTCATGGTTCCTTGTAGAAACTATTTTTGTTACAAATAGCTGCGAGTTAATGTCGATTCTTTTTATAGTTTCGTTTAATTAATCATTTGTAAATAAATTAATTCGACTACACTTTGAAATAGCCTATAGAAATCTCAATTGCCTGAAACTCCTTTTTAATATTCCGAAAGACAAACTAACACCCACTCTACATTCTGGAATTTGTGAACTACCATGAGGGACCCGGGCTAGTCCAGGGGTCGGTCTCGACGCCCGGTAGAATGCCTACTCAAAGAACACCTCGCCCATATAAAATCCAGAGAAATCCGCAGTTGTTGCCAAACATATGTTGGAGACCGGATATCAGGTTCACAAGAAGGAATTCAGATTGATTCGAAAAGTGAACAAAAATCCCCTACTGGGCGCGCCTATGAATCACTAAAATTGCCAAATATAATCAAAATTTCTTGCTCAATTTACAAATCTCAATTCCATGAAAGTTGGGACAGGATGAAAACATGCGATGCAGCCAAAATATTGATACACTGACGTATTAGTTTATTTTATTTCAAAAGAAGATAGTTTATTGGGTAGGTATTAAACATTTTGGAACCAAAGATTTAATTAATAAAAACAAATATTAGGTTTTATGCAAACTGGTGGTTGCAGCACACTCCAAAAATACTGGGACAGTGAGTGAATTACCATTGGCCGACATCTCCCATCCTTTTGATCACGCTTTGTAATCGTCGGGAAACATGTGATACCAATTTCTGTACTATTGCAATGGGAATTTGTTGCTACTCCTACAGTACGAAAGTTTTCAGCTCTTGAACTGCTCGGGGTCGTCGTTGGCATAACTTCCTCTTAATAATTCGTCATATATTCTCTATTGGGCACAAATTGGGACTGCAGGCAGGCCAATTTAACACCTGAATTCGTCTATTCAATAGACTCTATTGTGTAGCCACTGCCCTGTAATGCGAGCGGTGTGGGGTTTAGTATTATCTTGTTGAAATAGAAAGGGACGGGTTCCAAAAAGACGTCACTGAGAAGGAACATATGTTCTTCAAAAATTCCAGTATATGGTTCTGCATTAATGGTGCCATTGCAGATGTGCAAGTTTCCCAATCCAATGCACTCGTACAGCCCAGACCATTACTGAAGCTTGCTTCTGTACAGCACGTCGATAACAGGCAGGATTGTCCTTTTCCTCTTTGGTCCTAAGTACACGCCGACGATATTCGCCAACAACAAGCGTAAATGTAGATTCATCGGACCACAAAATATTTTGCCACTGACCGTCAGTCCACTTCCGATGTGTGTGTGCCCAAGCCAGGCGCCTTTATTTCTGACGTGTGTTTATGAACAGCTTTCGTTTTGCATAATAGAGCTTCAAGCTCACGTTATGTGATGTAGTGGCGAACAGTATTCAACGATAAAGGTTTTTGATAGAATCCTCGAACCCATTTCGCAATTTCTGTCACTGTTGAATGTCTATTTTTAATGTAGTGACGTCTGAAATCCCAAATATCACGAGCAGTCAGAATGGGTCTTCGTCATTGCTCTTTACGAATGGTGGTATTTCCGCTTGTCCTGTACCTATTAGTAATATTATGAACTGTAGATGACGGAAATCTAAGATTCCTGGCTATTTCACGCTGAGATACGTTGCTTCTAAATCGTTGGCTTGTTCTATTGTGCACATGTTGAACCCAAGTTGTTGTGTAAATGACAGGCCGTACATTGCAGTTTCCATTTAAAAAGGGAAAAGTTATGACGCAATGTTCTCCAGAAGTGGTCTTTTCCTTCTGTCCCAACTATTATGATGCATGTTGCCAATGGCAATTTCATTAAAAAATTCTATACGACCAAAAAAGAGATAGTCATTTATAAATTGTACATATTTTACTTCAGTCACTTCAACCGCATTTATTATTTTTAATTTTTCTAATATAGATTTAGTCAATCATGTTCTATTTGCATATTTCATATTGTACCAACTTTTATGGAATTGAAGTTTGTAAATTCCGGTCCCCTAAACGATTCTAAATTATTCCAACTGTTTAGAAAGTTTGACACCACTCACATTATTGTATTTTTTTGTTCTGTAATTTCGGGGGGGGGGGGGAGAAAGGTCCCCCCCCCCCCTATCCATCTGCTTTTAATCCTTTTTGTGTTATCCTATGCCCCCACGGTCTGTCTGTAACTCCCATTTTTAGATTGTGACTTTTCTTACATTGTTTTCTGATTGGCTAAGAATTTTTAAGTGACCGTATGTGTCCTCTTACCTATTCCGTATCTGCTGATTGATGGCCACCAATTATTTTTTCTCTATACTGTTTGTACGTATATATATAGAATAATTTTTGAGGGAACTTCAAACGTGTCAGATAACTGCTTAAATTCGTAATTCAGGACTGAAATATGTACATGTATATTGATTTTTACTTTTATTTTTTCCACATCGTACTTCAAATATCTTATTTTAACTTCTCAGCTTTCATGCATTCTTCAGATCTTTTTCTTTTTAACCTTTTACATTAATACGAAAATACATAGAAAACAGAAATAATAGTTTTCGAAATGTTTACAAGTTCACGCTCTTGCTATGTTTCAGTAACTCTTTCTATATTACGTTTTACAATGTTAGAAAATGATAAAAATTATCAATACTGCATCTGCTAAACTGCTAAACTAACGAGTCCATCTGTCTGCAAATTAAAAAATAAAATAACATTTTTTCTTTTAACTACAAAATTTCCTTAAAGAAATTTGAAATGATTCAGTAATTCCGTTACATTTGTAGCGAGTCTGGGTGCTGTACTTGGGGCACAGCTTCACCGTTTTCTTGAGTTGCATATTTCACATAAGTTGCGAAATCTGAAGTTTTATATATATAATTTAACCAATACGTTGATGTTATAATCGCCATGTCATTAGCTATTTAACTTTTTTGTCACGTTGATAATTTTTATTTCTTCTTATTTGAAGAGCAATTAAAACTTTTCCTTGCGAGAGGAAGTGCCTAAGTTCTATCTCATTAAGAGTTTCCGTCGTTTTCCAACGGCGCTTAGCAATGGACCAAATTCTTGAGGATGGCTGCCTTCGGAGGAGTGGTTGGTTCGCAATCGCCCGTTCAGAAGCAACAAGGGTCGGCACTTCTAATTAGCCTCGTTTTAGGGTTAATCGGAAAATCTACGAAAATGCGCCAAATGGAAGGGAGGAGGGGGTGAAATAGAAAGGGAAGGAGGAGGTCGAGCGTGGCCGGGAAGCCTTAGAGCGCACTCGGTGAAACGCTTCCTTTTTGGCGATTTGTACCCTCCAAAGCTGTTCAAAAGTAAGGAAAAATTTTTTTTTCAACTGATATGAGAAAATTTATGGGCCATTGCATCTCATGTCGTTTGCACATGGACCTACAATTAACTGTTTCGCCATTTCTCCCTCCGCCCAACATTTCAGTTTTTTCACTTTTTCTCTACGTAATTTCCTACGATTTCTGTCTTCTCTTAACTTTTATCCTTTTATTTTACTCACTGTAATTAAAGAAATGAACCTTTAAAAATTGAAATACGCGATACACAATGGTTAACTATAACGCGCATACAATTGAATCCTTTAAAAACTTAGAACATGTCACATTAACCGGAGTTTTTACGATTATAATGCTTAATATTAAGTTGAATGGTAAGCTAATTTGAGTAGCACTTTGAAAATATTCATTTCGCGGATGGAATAAAACTACAAAAACCAATTTAACTAATCTCATAAATCGTTGTTTAACGAGTCATTTCTTTGGAAAACCATTCATAAACCAGGTCGCTACAACGTTTTTATTGAAAGTTTATTGTTCCCGCTCGAAAGGGTTACGGTTACGGAATAACCCTCTGAAGACAAAGAAAGGATGTTGACGGTATCAAGACCTTTCATCGGGCTTCATTCTAGTGAAAAGGATTGTCGGCGTCTCAACCTCATATATTATAAATTACTACCTCGAATTTCTTTTATTCTGCCTAGCATTCAGCATTCATAAGTAATTTTTTTTTAAATATCTAATTTCTTTCATCACAACCTAAAGTAGTTATTATATCTTTATCTATATCTTTGCAAATGACTGTTTTTACATGAAACATAATAAAAACTTTTCAAAATTTGAATTCGATTTGAAACTATTTATAACAAATGTATGTCGGAAGAACGTGAGGGCTCTTTTATGCAAATAAAAAATAATAAAGATTCTTTATTATAAAGATTCTTTATTATAAAGATTCTTCTTAGAAGAATGCAAAATGGTGCGAAGAGTCGTGCTGAAAGTCTAAATGTTTGTTTCCTGTCTTCGGTGTCATCGCCGTCTTTTATCCGGGATCTCCCTTTCATCAATCATCCCAATTATCTGCAGCCGCGAAAACATAGCGATTAAAGAACCTGTTTGATTTCATGAACTTCTTGATTATAGTAATCCTTGAAAACATTTAGTTTTAATGCATTGCAAGATGCCATTATGAATATAGTCGATTGCTTAGCTATCTTCTAAGCACAGTCTTCAGTTTTTTGAACGTGCATTTAGACAAGGATACTGAGAGGTATACAAATGAAATCTTGCCCATACATTGAATGCTGCAAAAGAATATACGTGAAAAAGTTAATCATTTTTAATATTGAATTTTCTTTTTAATAACATAGAACATTTATTAAAGCAATAAACACTGTCAATTAAACGAAGAATAATTGGAATGTTCTGCATTCCAAATTCCATTCTTCATTAAAATGGGATATTGCTTATATATGAATATGCATTAAGACAACTTTGGATATAAATTATAAACTTTGAACAAATTTCCTCACGTTAGGTAAATAAATTCGGCTTAATGAAAAGATACTTTTTCAATGGCCGGAAAGATTTTTACATTGTAATTGTTGATATATTATAATGATTCTGTTCTCTAATCATATATAGAACCGGCTTTAACTCTTAATCGTGTGTCTCATGAAGGCGCAACGCAAAAAAATTACGCTTTGATGTTGTTTTCCTCTCATTAGTGATGCCATTCCAATGGAAATACTTTAAAGAAGGACTTGGTTAAATGAAAAAAATAGTAAAAATTCCTTTCACATAAAAAAATTTGGTGAACAGGATTTCTTTTGAGAAGCATAATTACGCACGTATAACCATGTAGAAATTAACATTCAACTGATTACGTAATTTGATTTCAATACTGAAACAACAATATACGAGTAAGTTTATTCTTTTCTGCATATAAAAATTTGAAATTGTCTTTATTTATTAATTAGAAATTAGAATATATTTGTTCTATGTTTATACTGATCATTAATTTATACGGTTGGACTTTGGCATCAGTGAACAGTAACTTCTATAGATTATATATATTTGTTTATCATTTATTCTCTGCTTATTTCAATCGAAGTAATTTGATGGAAAATGGAAAATTTATTAGTAAACACAACATTAAAAGATGACAATGGCAAAAAAATCAGAGAACAGTAATTTGCAGATGGGCTTTTAAGAAAATATAATGCACATTCTTCTAGGAGTTTTTTTTAAAGGTATTTTTAAAAGTTAGTAAAGGTATTTTAGGACCAACACATTAGTACACAGGTAATTCGCAGAAACCTATTAATGGAACACGTGGTGGTGTTCATTTTTTTATGCACTTTTGTTTACGTTATGGGCGGATTTTAACCAAACTTTACGAGCTGTTTACTCCTTTAAGGAATGCAATTTCGACAGAACGTATGAGGAAACTTGTGTTTATTTTAAGGTGCAGAACATCGCTAGGTATCTCGCGACATCCTCTTAAATAGCACCCTGTATAGTCACCGACTGGCCCATGGAAAATCGTTAATATGTTTTATGGAGCGAAGAATCTCTGTACACACTATGCAATCAAATGGTCGTGTTTGAGTCTAGCGGCTGTCCAAAGAACTCTTCATTCTAAATGCATGGTAGACACTGTGATGTTCAGAAGTGCCTCGAAAATGGTATAAGGGGCTTATTGTCAATTTTTGCATTGGCCCAAGTTTTTCCAGTAGCAGTTTTTTAACACTGACGTCTGTAACATGCCTTAACATTTTGAACAATTCTGCATTGCCAATATTGTGGCAACAGATTAGGATTGAACCATCATTAAGTACCGGAAGACTGGATCACTTATTTGTTTTACAATGCCCGTCTGTCTGTCCTCTGCATATTTTTCACATTTTTTTAACGTAGAAGGTTAAACTCAGAACGTAACTTACCATAGGTATGTAGGCATGTCCTACTTTAATATTTAGTTTGGTTTTGATTGGCCAACTGGGGTGAGAGTTATAGAGATGGGAGTTAGAGGGGACCAAGTGATCTATGTGGTATTTATGTACGTGTGTTTGGTGTATTCAACCCGTAGGCTGGTACGCCCTCCTGACTATGGCCATCAGGAGATTTCTTTGCGGTGGTTTCCCATTTAGGTATGTAAAGGAGTGAAATTCGATATGCAGATTCCTATAGACAAGATCTACATTACTATGAAGTTTGGGCTAAATTGTTCCAGTGGGGTCGGAGTTGTAGGGCTGACAGTGGAAACATATGGCATGTGATAAATCATGCGATGGGAAATGATGATAAGGGGAAAAGATAGATCTCTTTTATATTTACTAAATACACCATGTACTATGTTCGAGAGAATCAATTTCTTGATAAAAAAAAATTGAGAGATGAACTGAGGACTTCCACTAATTTCTTATACCCTCCTCGGGGGGGGGGGGGGGTTAATTTCTTTTGTATAAGCACAAAACATAGTGTGTGCAAGAATGGTTTGAAGGGACAAGGGTTGAAGCAATGAATTGACCTACACTGAGCCGTGAAGTAACTGAACTCCTTGGGATGAAGTGAAAAGAAGATTACAGTCTAGGCCACATTCAGCAACATCTGCGACTAAACCTATCTATACATTTTGGAAAAAATAGAAGAAAATTCCAGAAACTACCAAAATCTAGTGAAAAGTCTTCTTCGAAGAATAGAGGCCGTAATAAAAGTTAAGAGGGTTCAGTACTATATCAATTTTCGTGGAATCATAGTTGCAGTGCAAAAGTACAGCGTCCGGAAACTTTCGATCACATACGTACTGTTTTTATATATAAGACTGATGACTACCATAAATCTTCAACAGACGGCAGCAGCAGACTTCAACCTCATTTCATTTTGGCTTTTTTTTATTTTCGGGTATTTTAATTCTTTTTAATTCCAGACAATTGTAATAAATAAAATCTGTTTACTTTTAAATTGAATCTTATGGCATTGGATTAAATTGCTAGGGCGTTGGCAGGTTTTGTACTGAATATACGCCACTTTAAATAATTTAACTTTATAGTTTAACTTAATTAGTTTCTCTAAATAGTTTTGCTATAGGGCTTCGTGTATGAGAGGAAATTTATTTTTTGTTTGTTTGTTTGTGCTTTATACTAATCCACACCGTTCGATCATATTCGGTAAAATTATGCATATCAACTCTTTGAGACTAGGCGAACTTAACATAAAGCAGGATTTTTTTTTGTTATTTATTCCCATTCTTTTTAATCTATTTATTCTTAACAAGTCCATCATCAGCGCCGATAGATGGCACTATATTATTAGTGCATCCTTTGCCCATGGAGTAATAGACCTATTACTCTATGAACCTGCCTGCCACCCAATCATATGTTCTTTGGAAAAAATAACATGGAAGTCAAAAGTAAACTTAAATAAATAAATTAGTCTGGTCTCTTATTTATGAAAAATCTATTTCAGTTTATATTGGTCTGAATTGGACTACATTTGTTAGCTTACTTTTTAGTTAGTTGTTAGTTGGCTAAATTTCCGACCATTTCCGATCAGTGGATTCATGGCCGTAGCCAGCAAACCTGAGGAGAGGAGAGTTCAGCCATTTTTCCGGGGCCCATGAAGGAGAAAATTTTAAAGACGGTACAAGGGCTCTTGTTATGCTCTCGGCTGCCCTGATAGCCAGGATTTATTTAAGGGGGGGGGAGCCTTACTTGGGGCACAGCTGTTCTTACTGTTATTATTGCAGGGCCGTAGCCAGGACATTATTTTGGGGGAGGTCGATTTTCAAAAATTCTGAACCTTTTTTCAAAAATTCCACTGAGTCGGACCTTTTTGCATATTTGGGAGGCGGACCTTTTTCCTTAATGGGGTGGTCGTCGACCCCCCTCGACCCCCCCCCCCCCCTGGCTACGGGCCTGTATTGGTCAGCATTATAACGGCCATCTTGACTAAACGTGTTATCGCATTCATTAGATTATTCGTGTTCATTTCGTCTACTTGATAATACAGTTAAATATGTAATTCTACAGGTAATTCAGTAAGACTTTTATCAGCGAACATAAATAAGTAGCGAGAACATATTTTTAAATAGAATAAATCTTCACATTACATCGGTTTCAACTACAAACACGTGGAGATTAGTGTGGCCACCCAATGAAACCCTGCCCGGATTGTCAGACCTCTACCGTCAAAGAAATGGCACTCAATGACAATGATCGGCAGGTGTCTGGTTCCAGGCTCGCTTAAGATCCGCAGACATTTGTGTCTGCTTCCATTGTGAACCGGGTTCATTTGTAAAAAGGACGTTGTCCACTGATCTCTGTTCCAGTTGACATGGTCTTTATTCCAACCTAATCCGTCATTCTCACAGAAAGTGCTAAGGGGGGGTGTTTCTATTTCATGCATACCTGTTCAGCGAATTGCAATTCTGGTCCGATTTGCATTCGCAATGACTATAAAAAAAGCAGTTTCTTGATTTAAAGCAGTTATAAAATCAAAATTCTTGGAACAGTCTTACAATTGGTGGTCACAATTGCATCAACTCCAAGTTTTATATGGTATCAGTTAGTAATATCCAGTCTCGGATCAGAATCTCTGCCGTGATCTAGTTTACATCTTCAGTGCTGCGTTCTTCCAGATCATCCAGGGTTACACCGCTCGTCTAGAATAAATAACACAGCTAAATTAATTACTGAAGGATAAAGGCAAAAATAGAAATTTCAAAGTTCAATAATATTTTGCAGACTAGCCTAACCTGGTACCGTTTCCAAATCTTATGTTTATCTTGAATAACATTTTTGTGGAAAAATAAATTTTTCATTACTATACATTGATTCTAAATTGAGGATACTATTTCCAAAAGATACCAAATCAGATTTTTTCAAATTTGCCGCCAAGTTAATAATTACGTTCTTCACACATCCTACAAACAAAATAATTCCTGTTTGTGCCAAAATGTACAATATCTTTTGTGTTTTAATGGGTTAATCTCCCCGTTAAGAGTCAAAACATATCAAATCATCGCCTTCGTTAGAGTTAAAAGGGACCAAATCATAAAAAAACGTTAGTGGAAGCGTCGTCAAAATAGTTTGATTAACATTCGCGAAAATATCATTATTACTATGCTGTACAGTTTATTTATACGTTAATAATAGAGGATACTATTTCCAAAAGGTACCAAATCACCAAACTGATGTTTTGAGAAAAAGAAAGGTAATATTATAAGCTAAAAATATTAATATTTGAAAATATTATTATTTTTGCCTTACCTCCTGGTCACTCTGAATAAAAGAATTCGCGGTTTTCAGTTTTCCTTCTGAATTTGCAGTGTTTTATGTGGGATGACGGTTAGACCTAGCCCTATATTGTGTTAAATATTATGGATTCAGACATCGAAGACTTCCCGGACAATCCGCAGATCGCAGAAAACTCGCGAAATAGAAAGTGAAATCCACACAAATGGAAGAAAAACTTTGCCAAAAATGCACGATACGATGGGCCAAAGAAAACTCCAAAAATCTCTTGCGAACACGGATGAACCTGGCGAAAGAACTTACAGCAGTGGAAGTAGGCTCATTTTCATCTAAATTTTGGCAAAGCAAAGATGCTGTATCGCAAAGGGAGTTCATAATCTCACACACTGATGCGTGTAGACCTAAGGTCCATCGTCTTGGTCAAGGAAATGATGGAAAAATAGGCTCTGAGAAAGACATCTCTGTCACCTGTTTTGTCCAAATCGGAGCGAAAGAGAATCAAGGTATGCAGAGCAATATTTCTTTCGGTTCTACAAATTGGGAGGCGCAAATTGGAAAATGCAGGAAAAGACAAGCTTTTGGAAGGAAGAGAGCATTCGGAGAAACGAGTACAGGTCAAGTACGTGAACTTGAAGAACCGGATCATAGATCGCATCAAAACCTTCAGATGCCGAGAAACTCATTATGGATGGAACAAGACGCCATGGCGATCATACCTGCCATCAGATCTCAGTGTTCGTAAAATGTGGCAGTTTTTCTGTAATTGTAATCAGCGGAAGTGCACGTATGCATTCTATCTTGGTGTTTTTGTGATGAACTTTAACTTGGGGTTTGGTAGCATGAAAACTGACATTTGCTCCGATTGTGTTCGGGTGAAAGTGAAGATAAGAGCCACTGAGGATTCAGAGGAAAAGAAACGACTGTTGATGGATTACACACTTCATAAAAGGAACATCCAGAGGGAACCGTTACCATCGTGTTTGACATGATGCAAAGTAACTTGCCAAAAACACAGATATCCCAGGCATACTATGCAAGGCAAATTTGGTACCCCACCTTGGGCATTGTCATCCATACAAAAGAAACAAAACCGAACAACGAAACAGTGCATCTTTACCGATGGTGCGAACACGAAAGTGGAAGAGGTTGCAATGAAATTTCTTCGTGTGTGTATGATTTTATCATGAACGTGTTAAAGCCTAGCTTAGATCCCAGTATTAAAAGAATAAGAGTGTTCTGTGATAGCTGTGTAGCGCAAAATAAAAACTACACTGTGTTGTACATGCTAAAGACTGCTGGCAAAACGCTAAATGTCGATCTGGAATGGTTCTTCTCTGTGAAGGGACATTTGTACATGCCTCCTGACAGGACATTTGGCATTATTGAAAAGAAACTTAAGAAAATACCAACAGTGCTTTCACCAGACGAATATGACGACGTGCTCAACTCGGTTGGAACAGTGCACCAACTGCATCATGACACGATTCTGAGCGACTGGCAGACCCAAGCTCACAAGTCTATGAAGTCAAAAAAGGTTTCTCTTAATACGCACAGCCCGAGTTCTCATTGTACATCCTAACACACCTTCTGTTGGCATTAGCCCCTATTACTCCCTATCGCCTTCGTGTGAGCATCGGGTCTTAAAAGAAGGATCCAAACTTGTGCCTCCCAAAGTAAATCTGAAACCAAGCAACCATATCAAAGCGGAGAAGAAAAAAGATTTGACGCAGCTCATCCTACAGATGGGCTAAGTATCCAGAACTCGCCATTTTACCACCCTGCAGCCTCAAGAACAATGATTGTATTCCCGATACTGAAATTTTGTACAGTGAATAATCATTACTGTATGCTTACTGTAAAAGATACAAAATATTCATTTTGTTAGCTGACTGCATGTTATTTAAACTAATTTGTTTTGATCCCTTCCGAAAAAGGGAAGGAATCAAAGGCTATTTTCGCCTAAAAATAAAATAAAATAGCCTAATTGAATATTCTGGTGTGAAGCATCGTACATTATTTTTCATTCCAAAAAGTACCAAATCACGTATTTCTTTCCAAAAGGTACCACTGCTCATTTTAAAATTAAATAGATAATCAATTTACAGTGCTACATTTTACTTCCCAAAAGATGAACGTCTCAATGGAATATTAATTGCCAGCTATTTTGGGATTTTATACAACATTGGATTCTACTGGAAATACTTTTCTTTCTTTTTCTCAAAAGATAAGTTTGGTGATTTGGTACCTTTTGGAAATAGTGTCCTCAATTGTATTCTTATTCTACGATAAATAATTCTCATATTTGATACACAAAATCAATTAACACTGTTAATTTTATTTGTTATTTTCTTTATTTTATATTGCTTTAGTGAGAAGTTACACATCTTTTATGAGTTCCTTAATTACAGAAAAATTTAAAAATTCTTGGTTGTTTCCTTACAGAAGTTTATTTGCTATTCAGTAATAAGAGATTCGAATTTGTATAATAATTTTGGAATAGCCAACGGCTTGCTATTAGATGGAAGTGCATGGTTTAAGCAAAGAAGCTTTAAGATTGAATGATTAAATTATCAAATTCTAATAGATGATGAAAACGTAAAAGTAAAATTTTATAACTAAAATGCAAAATTTATTTTTCAAATTAATTCGAAATAGCTCTAGGTAACGAACTGTTCCACAAAGAGTGAATGTGTTTAAAAACATATTTCTTATCATTTGCTTCTGACTTCCCATGAAAGCATCCACCAAATTGAATTACTCTTTGTATTTACGACATAAAAAAATTAATTCAAACGTCATTCATTCTGGTTTTAAAAGAAACCTTTACCCTTATGGCAAGTAAAAGGGTAACACCGAGGTTAAAGTTCAAATCCTGGGTGGATTCTGTATTCGTGTCTCACTGCGTTCACGAAAAAATAAATTCTATTCTTCATATTCAAGATTCTGATATATGAAAGCTCATTCCTCATGAAAGAATTTTTTAGATGACGTCGTGCATTTTCCGCTATCGCCCACCCGTCTGCTCATCCGCCTGTGATGCCATTTAGTATTAAGAGGACTATTATGAAAACAACCAGAAACATCAATATGAAAAATTTGAAGATTGTAAAATTACAAATTTTTGGGCGTCTTCCTTCACTTATACGAAGATTAAAAATAGTCCGCGTTTTCTCTTCTCCTTCCTTTATCCGTTTCAGTTGCATGCATGTTGTCCGCCACTTCGGTGTGAATTTATTACCATGGGAATCTGCTAAAAGCGAGCATCAATTATCCAGCGCGATGTATAGGAGGATGTTATATTTGTATAGATTTCGCCCTTAAGTAACGCTAAGCATTCTAAAGAGATTTTATATCGAGATTTAATAAAAAAACAGTCCATAAGACAAACCTACATTCTGAATTAAAAATCTTCCGTTTAAATGTTTACAGTCAAATAACTGTAAACATCTACAAGGTCTATATATGGCTGCAGAAATGGGCAGAAGCATAAATGGGTACAAGCATAAATGGAGAAGTTTAATCATTCTACTTGGCTTATGCTTAGTCTATTATTATAAAAGGAAGAAAGATAAATTGGGGAATTTAGAAACTTGGAAGAAAAAAAACTCTAATCCACGAGAAAGAATAAGAAACACGTGTTCGGCACAGCCTTTGAAATATATATCCGATATTTTATATTTAGTTCTTTCTTGTGGATTAGACGTTTCCCCTGTTTTCTTAAAAGGTTTATTATATTAATCAAAAACTAAAAATAACATCCAGGCCATCCAATATCAGAATATTCCCTTAATGTTTTAATATCGTTTCCAACAAGCATTTCTTATATTCTTAAGAATATTTCTTAATGAATTGTTTTATATAACTTGATACATTTCATTAGTCTTAACTAAGTGTATTATAATTTTGATTCTTCAAATAATTTGTTTTCATTTGAGTTTCATCTAATAAAAAAAACGTTTCATATAAGCGATTATGAAATATTTAAATCTGATAAAATCTCTTAATTTAGATTTATTGTTATGACAGTATATATCGTCGACAAGTTCCAAGTATCTACCGCTAAAAAATTATATAACTTTGAGAAAAGTATTAAGACGATCGGTAAAAGCCGATTGATTCTCACCAACGATAACAATATTCCTATATTTTACAACGCAAATACCTTTTTTTTAAAAAAATTAGTTTTCCTGAGTTGGAAAAAGTGGAATAATATCTTTCTATTGCTTTAGCCATTCTTGTTAGGTTTGTTTGCTATGATAACACCTTAACAGTGACGTGAAAGAAATAGTCCATAATTTCCTGTTATTTTACCTATTGCAATTATATAGGATGAATCAAAAGTCTGTTACCCCCTCCTCGTATCTTGGATACAAACTTAGATATTGATTTTTCTATTGAAAAATGGAAGGAAAAATTCTGCGACCTGGATTCGAACCAGGAACCTCAACTATCATGCCCTCGCCAAGCTGTCTCAAGGTGTCTTAGAGACAACCAAGTTGTTACGGTTGAAAGTCCAATGGGAATCTGCGATAGCCCAATTGGTAGAGGCGTCGGCCATGATAGTCGAGGTTCCTGGTTCGAATCCAGGTCGCAGAATTTTCCCTTCCATTTTTCAATCGAAAAATCATTACCTATGCTTGGAGAGCATCTCCAATTTATAATCATTATTATAAACTTAGATATGTAGTAGGAAGTTAAGGGTGACCTTTCAGATGGTTGATTTCAACTACGCAAATTAGGACAAATGAAAACCGCATCTTCTAAATCTTAAGAGATAGACAAAAATTTCCAATTATAAACTTGTTCAACATCAAATTCCAAACAAAACGAAAAAAGTATTTCAAAATCTGATCAGCGGATCACCCAAAAATCGTATTGCAACCTCTGAGGAAGACCACATTCACCTGATCTTCCGCCGCTTGACTTTTTTTTTCATAGGGCTATCTCAAAGATAACATTTATGCCACACAATCAATCTCAAAACAGGATCAGTAACTACGAATTCATGAAGCATGCAAGGTAATAACACTGGCTATCTCTGTTGATGTAAGGGCACCAGTGAAATTACTTGTAGAATTTTTCTATAGTGTAGGTGGACATCACGCTAAACACCTTCTTTTGAATGAAGGTTGCAATGACTTCTTTTTATCACATGAGTATCTGTAAGCTATAAGCAGTAGAAAACCCAATTGTCCAACTGGTTGGGTGATTCCTTGTACATTTTAGAACATTTTTTCTCGTTTTGAGCATAATTTGATGGTAATTGAAATTGTTTTTTAACTCTGAAGGTTTTTCTAGTACATTTCCAAGCATTCTAGAGGAACTAATTAGGAGGTCTTGAAATTAATTTTATTTCCCTAAAACGCACTCTTTACCTAATTTATATAACACAAATCTCATTTTGCTTAGTTTCTGATCAAGGATACAAAAATTGGAACCCCGTAATTCTTATTTCTATTAAAGAGGATAACTTTAAACGTCGTAATTTAGCGATTCTGGCGAAATAAAAATTTGCCTGTTCTCCTTCGCCAATAATTCGAGCGAGAAATCATTCTCCCCAGGGGCGCAACCTTTTGCACTTACCCTTCAGGTTTCTTCCCATTTTCCCAATTGACGAGGAACCGTCCCTGCAAAAGTACAATAAAATTTAAACCGTAAAATTTTCCAGGACAAAGCGTTAACCTGCGGTGGCGTTGAGAGCTTCGGCTGGGGACTCTTGATTTAATTACCTTGAAAATGAAAGGGGAATTTCGTCGGCGGCGTTTTCTTTTAGTCTCCTCCTCCTCCGTGCGCATTATCATCATCCAAACGATGCGTTAACACATTGGTAATTGGATTCTTTCCCTTGGCCATTGAATTAAATCAAATCGAATTTGCACAACAAAGCGTTTCATTGCTCCCGGTGATTGGTAGAACTTTCTCTTCCCCTTGTCTGTTCACGCTTTTTTTTAACCTCTCTATTTATCCACCCATTGAAAATCAGCATATCAATCTACATCCTCCTCTGTTTATCTCTCCCTCTCCAACTTATATGTAAGGCTAACGTCATTATTTTTAATTAATTTCGCTCACGTCTTCACTTCTTTCATCTTCTCCTGGCGCATTCTTTTCATTTCAAGTATTACCTTCTGATTTCTTTTATAACATAAAACTGAAATTATTTCTTTTTTTTTTTGTTCCTTCCTACTTTTTTTTAAATTTCTTTCTTTTGTGATCGTCCTCTTTTCCTTTTCCTCTCTTTTTGACATCATCATAACGGTCTTATTGCCGTGCTTCCTGAATTAATCGTCATGTAATTGTTCCTATTTCGTTTCCCGCTTTTTTTCTTAAAGAGTCTTACGTATTCTGTTTCAGCTCTTTATTAAATTCTCTTTAATTTTTTTCTTTTTTGTCTGTGCGCCTGTTTTAGTCTCGCTTAATTCTTTTTTGGAGAACGCGAGAAAGAGAGAGAGAAAACTTTATTCGCTTCTTCTTCTGCCTTCCAGATGAAGCCGATTAATTGGCAGCGGCGCGTCCCGCGTTGGAATTGTCGCTGGGTGGCGCTCGAGGCCATCGCTCGCTCGGCATGCGCTCAGCACATGGGTCGAAGCGGAGACAGCAGAGTCGCTGGCGAGTGCCGCGGAAAGAAGTCGGCACGCGTCGCCCCTATCTACAGCAGTGCATAACACACTCTTGGTTGTGTGTCCCGCTCGGTCCCTGCTCCTCTTCGTCATCGTTTACCTTGGAATTGTAACGTCATTTTTGCGTGACAGAATGACCGCGTGTCCCGGTGGCGCCAGGTGATTTCCCGCCCCCGCTGCGACCATTAAGCGTCTTCTTTCTGACGGATTCACCCACAGGAGTGCTGTCAGAGCTCGAGATTACGCTCCACAGTCGTCCAACTTCGGGGTGAGAACTTCGAAAACATCGAAAACAGCTGATCAGGTGAGCGATGATCCCGTTTACTTTCTTTTAAATGTACGCGGTTTTTTTTTAAAGTAATTCTAACAAAATCTTCAAGAGACCGCAATTCTTTAAAAACGATTAAAAAAATTTATGGTTAAGGTACATCGTTGAATTTTTTTTTGGCGGGTGGAGAAAAGTACTCTTTTTGCGCTTTATCTATGTTATAATGTCATCTTATCGGGTGCGAAACGTCCCTCGAAATTCGTGGCAACCTGGAGTCAGCGATGGTCCAATGAAGGCGTCCAAACGGTGGACCCGGGGTTGTTTTAGATGCAGATGCCGTTTCGGAGAAAGCGTGTCACTGTTCGACTCGTGAGCAGAGGTCGGGTGGTGGTGGTGGTGGTTTCGGGCCAGCTTCGCCAAGATCCTACGGCATCCATACGAATGGGACCGACCGGTGCAAGAAGGCAATGGCTTCCCACGCGCAAATCTTCCCGATCCTTCCACCCCTCAGCATCTCCCCCCTCCCTCCCACCTTCACCTTCATATGCTTCCACATTAATTGTTCAAGTTGCCGGCAGAGGCGTTCCTCTTTCTTATGTGCCCACCTGCGAATGGACGGACGAAGCTGACGTACAAAGGCAGGCAAGGAAAACGAAAAACAAAAAACGAAGGGAAAAAAATAAAAGGAGAGCCATCCCATTTTAAAAACTTTGATTGTTGGACAAAGAGCAGTAGCTGTCGTGCGCTTAATCACTCTTTACTCCCGAACCCCTCCTACCCATTCACGTCCTGCTAAGTGACGAGGAGCTCTCAAAACGATAAAGCCTACAATTAATAAAGGTGTCCATTAAAGGATAGCCCCCGTCATTAAGAGTTCAGTGCTAATAAAGATTTATTGCTTTACGAATACTTCGCATTAAACGCGCTCAGAGTCACTTATATTGTAAAATTGCTTTGTAGAAATGCATATCATTTGAATACGTTAAAAAAGATTAGCTTTTTTTATTTTCTTTTTTTAACAAATGTTCTTTACTGACCTCAATGTAGCGGCTAAAGTATAAAGAACTTCTAATTAATTAAATCAATAGCTTTTGAATTTGTATGTCACTTTAATGCAACAATTTAAAAGTTTGAGCTAGTATTTTAAATTTAGTAATCTCATTTTCAGTTTGTCGACTAATGGTAACTTTAAAAGGAGTTCTCTGAAATGAACGGTAAATGTCAATTAGGGTAATTCTAATAATTAAAAATGTATGCAATTTTTATCGGAAGATTCCCTTAATATGAAATAAACATATTGCGTCTTTACATTTTCACTTGTTTTATTATCAATAATAACGTGAATGACAATAATAAGCTTTTCTCGTTTATTTTGGTTTAAATATTTCGTTAAGTTAATGATGGGTGAAAGTTTTTTACTATCTATTGATGAAGCACTAAAAAAAAAGACAAGTCGCCGAGAACGGAGTGCGCGAGTTTGTCATGCAAAATATGTCGATAATTGCCTGCTATAAACAAATTACTACGCAATTAAAAGCATATTGAGAGGAGAAACGTAGGAAACTATTAAAAGAAGGAAGGAATATTTAATTTTTTTTGTATCCAAGTTATTTATAGAAATGAGTTTACAGATTATTTACAATGTTCTTTCATTTTCTTGATATTTAGTTTGATATTCATATGATGAATTATGCATGAGTATGAGTATTTATTCTCTATTTAGTGCGTGGCTCCACGTTAATTTTTCAAGCGTATTTGAATGTTTCTTTTCATATGCAATCGACTATTTCACTCTCCCTACATAAAGATCGAAATTCGTTGCGTCATATTATTTAAAAGCTTTTCACTTCTAAATTAATTATATCGTTTTGAGATTGGTGATTCACGCGCTGTTATTTTTTCCCTTTCCGTAATTCTGTGCTCCGCAATCTTGTTCGGGTTTTTTTTTTTGTTTTTTGTTTTTTTTTTTTCTTTTTTAACATTACTGGTGTAAATAAGATTCGTTTCCAAGCACTTATAGAAAGATCTTTTTTGCTCTCCTTTGCCTCTTTGAAAGTCGTCAATAAATTTAGCAGCGAGCGCCAACTTCCTTTTTTCCACGATTGCTTGCGCTGTCATCGCAACACCGTCGAGCAACAAATGAAAGCGAAGGAAACGTGAGCGACATCGGCACTTTTTTGTCCGATTGATGTTAAGATTGACATTATTAAGGAAAATAAGATTTAAATATTGGAAGATGGGGGCCGTGGTAACGAGCAGCCTCTGCATAAATCTGAAATAAAACTGAATAAAACGGGAGGTTCTTCGAACGCTTTCATTACTGAGAATATTGTCCGCAAGAGAAAAATCAGAAATTTTGTTTTTCTGCGTTCGTAAAATAAGTAGTTTGTGCTTTAAATATAAAAGGCAGTGGTCTAACCCCGTTATGATTTGAAACATTAATAAAAATACAATCTTAAAATGTGCCGGTGATTATGACGATGGTCAGTCACGTATTTTTCGTTTCGAGTTATTTGGACTTTTGCAAAATAAACACAAATTGAATTACTACGAGGGGCGATTGATAAATAAGATCTCCATGGCTGTAACTTTTTTATTTGTTAACCGATTTTCAAAATTCTTTTTGTATCTTATACTCACATTTGTCCTCTATGTAATGCACTATTCACTTTTCGACATAGTCCCCATCCCTTTCCACGCATTGCGCCAACGTGTGACTAGTTGGGTGAACTCGTCGGAGAGGAATTCCGGAGTTGTTGTCGACATCAGGATTGAATTGCAGCTTTGGACCCTCTTCTGGAGTACGATAACGTCCGCCCGCACACGAGTCACCACACGCCAGAGGCGTTGCAGCGCCTACAGTTCAAAGATGAAAACTTGCAGTTCAAAAATGAAAGACTTTGCACATTGCGACTTTCACCACTTCCCAAAGAAGAAAGAGCCCCTTAAGGGACATGAGTTGGTTCTGACGGCGAGGTAAACGCTGCCATTCAATCCTGGTGTCGACAACAACTCCGGAATTCCTCTCCGACGGGTTCACCCAACTAGTCACACGTTGGCGCAATGCTTGGAAAGGAATGGGGACTATGTCGAAAAGTGAATAGTGCATTACATAGAGGACAAATGTGAGTATAAGATACAAAAAGAATTTTGAAAATCGGTTAACAAATAAAAAAGTTACAGCCATGGAGACCTTATTTATCAATCGCCCCTCGCATTTTACATTCGAGTTTCATCACGATAATGTGGATTACTGTTTTAGACCACTGTCATGATCACCGGCACAAATTTCTTTCCGTATGAGAAGTAGAGGATAATTACTGTATTTCAATAAAAATCATCAAAATATTTTTAGATTGAACATGGAATTATAAGGGTTTGAAGATTTTATTTTGCTGCCGTATTCCAATTTATTTAACTAAAAATACTTATTACAAAATGAAAATAAATTATATGTCACCAAACACGAATTAAAAATTAAAAAGATATCAAAACGAAATGAAATATGAATGCTCCTTAGCGTTTTAAAAGATTACCTATCCTATTTGGGAAATTAACATTATTAATAAAGATTTCCAGCTATATAAGTAAAAAAATTAAAAAATATATAAGTAAAAAAAAAACTTGTTATACCAAAAATGCTCCATACAACTATGCCCCGGTAACCTCTGATTTCACTTATTCCATCGCCTCTGCAGAGAAAGTCAAACATTCACACTTCACTTTTAGGGTTTCAAAACATATGGGAAGACCTAAATAGAATGACCATGCAAATTATTAATAATATCCAATGGTGATCGAACACGCGCCAGTCTCATTTGTGACTTAAAGGTTGTATGAAAAAGAGGTTGCCATCTCTGAAAGTTAATGGGAAAGATGCGTAATTGAACCTATTGGACATTAGGTAAGAAAAATAAAGAACACCAATGATAATATAGCATTACCTTCAGTAAAATATTTAAAAAACAGTGCAAGTTTGAGTTCCTAGAAATTTCTTGCAGAATAAAAGATTTGCATATTCTGCAGGAAGTTATAAAACAAATGATATAATGATACTAAACAGTGAAAAATAAAAGAAATTGCATTTAAGCGGATTTTTGCCGAAAATAAGGATTCTTTAGAAGATATTAGAACATCAATGAAATATAAAAACCGTAACTTTCCCCTGAAAATCTCCCATGCATGCAAATTTACAAAACATTACTTTAATAAATTATGTAATTATTAATTGAAGAGTTCGTTTCCTGTCTTCGTTTCAAAGATTATTAGAACACTTTCTGTGTTGTTTTTACTTGAAATACTAATTTAGAAACATTCATGTAAAACGAGTTAATTCTTACATTAACTTCTTAAAAATACTTTTACGTAAACTTAAGTTATAAATCAAGAGTTATAAAAACAAGACATTCCTCTCTCGGTTTGAAATTTGTACAGTCAAATTAGTTGCTAATTTAAATGTGTCCAGTGCAATTATTTAACAACTTAATTTAAGCAAAGACTTATTTAAAACTTGAAAATGTATATTTATTGAATTAAAAGTTCCCCTACATAAATGTACTAGAAATCTTGTGGATACTTTTAAAACATTAATACGTATGCCATGTAACGAGCTTTTTATTAGTTAAGCCTGTTCTAAAACGAAATACTCAAAGACATTAATAACAACTTTCAGTTCTTCGTGTAACTTTTCCTTCTTCTTTTTTCTTATTTTCTTTTCTCTTTTGCTATTTCATTTCCTGGCAACGGCAGGGAGTCTCTCTACACTTTCTCTCGTTCGGTTTATGAATTTTTTTTTTCATCTTTACTTCAATAGGCAGTCAATGTAATTCATTATGCGCAACACGTTTCGAGCAGAGTGCTTTCGTTCCTTTTTTTATAACTTCATAAATTTTTCCTGCATCCTTTTTTAATTGCTTCTTTAACAACTTGTAAAATTACATTTTCATTTATATGTTATTGCAGTCTAGTTTATTGCTTTGCGAATGAAAAATTTTGTAATTTAAAGCTAATAACATTCGGTGGAAAAATTACTCTCGGCGAAATCTGTGCGAGAGTGGAATAAGATATTTGCTTAATAATGTAATGCATAATTAATAGGTCGCTAAAAAAAATTGGTCGCCATCGAATGCCTTGGTAGAGCACGTTGCCTATTATCTTCTCATTAGCGGTGCCATGATCGAAAACTTTCTTCTCATCATTCGACCATTTTTGGTTTGATCTCTAGTAAAACGCTATCCTTGAACGACGGCAGGGAAAAAAGAGAAGAGCTATTGTTGTTATTTATATATTTAATGGAATGACGCAAAGGGTCTTCCCACCTACTCGTCGACGGTAATCAAATAACCGTACAAAGGGCCTCGCCTCGAGAAATCAACGACCAAGCCATCGGCAGGTGTAATTTAGCCGCCTCGTTCGAACACGACACCCTCGTATTGTGACAAGTTTATAGTCATCTCTTCTTACTATAATCACCCCATTTGATTCCGTTAATCAGGCAATTGGCCATGCTGGATGCAATTGCAGTGCCTAGGTGTTCTTAGATTGAAAAGCCATTGAGAATAGGACTCTTAATTTAATGTTTAATTGCCCATAAAATGTTTTAATTAAAAGCTAGAAGGGAATTCGTTTTATAATTTTGATGTCAGATATAATGTAGTACGCTGTTATTATTTTATGAATGCTTTGTTCTGTGAGCACTTGATTCACTTAAACATGAGTCTAATCTTTACCAATGGACGCTTCTGATCCATTTATTACTTATTAGTGTTTTTCAGCATTCTGATCTTCATTTCGGTCTGTAGTTCAGTCCCACCTTAAATGCGAAAATGCCACAAAATAACAGAATGTTAAAGGCCTTATAATTTTATTCGTTAATGGGATAAATTAATTCATATTATGACAAAATATATAAAATTTCAGCAGTATACTATTTAAGATTTATAAAAAATGTATCAGAACATTTACTTAAAGGTTTTCGCTTTTCAACCTGAAGTTACTTTTTTGCTCCCTATAAATTTGAAGTTAGTCTGGTGGAATTTTTTCGTTCTGAAGTTTTATTTCCAAGTAGAAGAACTGGAATTTTGATTTCATCGGTTTGATTTTTTTAAAAATTATTAAAGGCTTTATACATTTTTGAGAGAAACCAAATTTAAATTAGTAATTAAATTTGAAATTGAAATTTTTCTCATTCCAAAACCGGGAACAGGGCTGGCTCGTGTTTAACGGCCATCCGTGTGCAGAACTAACTTCACGGCCTCTAAAGAGCTTTCCTGCCATCCAATCGTTTTTATTGCAAAAGTTTCTTGTTTCACTTTCTGTGGAAATTTTTTTACGTTCTTGGATTCTCTCAACAACTTTAAATATGTTTGGGACCATTTTGGGTCGCTCATGAACTCCGTGCACCTGTTCATATTCCATTCCTGCCCGGGAGGCCAATTACGAAGAATGCCATTTTTATACAGAAATTTCCGATTTTTTTTATAGATAAATTATTTTAATTAAGATGTTTTAAAAAATCTTGGCATATCTTACTCCTCATTAACTCACTCTTGATTTCTAGTCAAATTTGATGTTAAATTATGTTTTCTACCGTCATAAAATTTTATATTCCTTTAAATGTAGTTGCATAAATTTTGTAGTGTTTATTTTGTAAAATTAAAACATAATACATCAGTAAATTATTAACATATTAACTTTTCCTCATTAAGCAATACATAAAACGCGGTGGTTATATCTTCATTTTAGAAAACTATGTGCGGTCTATAGAACGTCATCGAAATTTTGTTAATGGATGAACAGCTGAGTTAATTAAATCTTTTAAATGAGATAAAACATTCTATATTACAACATGAACCTATGATTACATTAAAATGTTTAAATCTTTTTTTCTTCAAGTTTTTAATGATTACTTAACATGTTTCCCAAATAAAGTTCTACAGCATGATTTCAAGACTTCCTGTCATACCAAGCATTTGCAGTTTAATCATTTACGTCTTGGGCGCCCAGATCTTTGTTTACAAGAGAATAACTTTGAATATGTAATTTGCATAGAATTTATTTTCTAGGACATTTTTCAAGTAGAGCAAGTTTTATAGCATAGATACATGATAAATACCAGGGGATAAAATTATCTGTTTTTGTTTTATGTTAACCAGTTAGAAGTCAAACAAAAATAACGGGCCAAATGCCTCAAAATAACTGATGTCAATTTAAATATAGAGAATAAATTTGGATTTGAAATAAAGCTTTACAAGTTCGATTTTCAGTAGAGTTCGTAGTAATAATAAATTGACTTGTGTTACGAGCTCTTAGCAAAATAACTATGAATAAGGTCCTTGGTGAACATTTCGTGTTTTTTTTAATGTCCAAATGATTAAAAATGCATGAATGCATTCTAGCATTTAGAGTATTTAAGATAATTTCAACAAAAAAATTGTCCACTTATATTGAAATATGGACTCTCCTTAATAACATTGATCGGATGGCCGGTTGAAGATCAAGTTGCTTCTTAATTCTGATCCCATTACTCGAATTTGAACACAGACCGACAGATATGCAGAGTTATCGAAACTCAAAAAACTGTTTTCCAAATAAAAAGGCCTGAAATTTTAAATTAAACAAAAATAACCTTTGTCTTAGAAGGATGAGAATATGTTCTAAGTGTGTTATTGAATGACTTATATTTAAAGGCTATTAAAATTTAGTAGGCTTTATTGAAAGCGGTTCATTATCAGTTTGCCTTCCAGCGATATCAATTTGAAATTAGATTTGATATTTTTAATAATATTAAATATACCTACTCGTATATATTGAAATTCCATAATGTCCATTTTACAATACAAGGGTTTATTAAGATATTTAACTATAATCGATTTTCATTCTTTCAAATGGATATACTGATGATATCCGAAAGGATGAAAAGCGATTATAATTAAATATCTTAATAAACCTTGTACTGTAAAATGGACATTATGGAATTATAACTATACCTTCTTTTATTTTAAATATAATTAAAATTACATGTATATAAATGTACAAGAGCGTACCTATTTTTTTTTCTTGATGGAGGAACGGAGAGCGTGTTTTGCCGGATAAAAATTTTTAAATAGTTATGGGTAGTGAAAAGTGAGGTCGAATGCAAAAACTTTATGGGAAATTTCAGTGTCTTATAGGGAAGAGAGGAGGTAAAATCCCATGATCTGCCCTCCCCGATTGCACTCCTGTAAAAGTGTAGGCAAGTGCTATCCATATGCAAGTAAGTGCAATAATAAATTAATTGATGCTACTTGCTGTCTTGTATCTAGGAATGCTTAGACAACTATTAATTAACTATAAAGTGAAATCCTCTAATCCACAAAGAGGAAAGGAAGGAAATACTGGATATGTACTGATTAAGAGAACGAAAAGATTATTTCTTGTAAAAATTTTGTTAAGCAAGCTTATTTTACAGAATGCATAACATTTTTAATGATTCCAACCGATATAAAAAATTTTCAAAAAAATTTTGAAAATTCGTGAATAAATATTCAGAAATATTTAAGTTTAGCGCATGAAATAAATAAACACCATATTCAATCCAGATAAGAAAGATTAATGATCTTCATAATTAATCTAGATATCATAATTCTTATTTTTACAGTCATTAATTAAGCGTGAAGAATTCATACGAAGTCAAAGCATAGTTATACGAAGAGCTGTTTAATTGTACGGATTATGTGTTAAAATAGTTATGTGCGCTCGTAAATTCAGTTTTTAAAAAAATTCTTGGATGAACACAGAAGGTTCATCAATTCAGGGCCTGCGTATGACTATGCCTTCAATTCAGGGCCTGCGTATTTTAGGTTCAAATACAGGAGGTTCAAAGAAATTTTTCTGAACGGAAGAAGTAAAATTTTACTCGGAAAAATAACTTCACAAGAAATTTGGAATGTGCATTTTCAGACGATGAGGACGAGATGGGGATGTTGGGGGTTGGTGAATGGGGAGGAATGAGTGAGCGGGGGAGGAGGGGTCATTGCTGGAGGAGCCGTCTCTCGTCGGGGGACGAATGATGTAAGAGCAGGATCCCGCGGGTTTTAAACTTGTCAGCGCCATTTGAGCTGTCACTGAAACCAATGAAGTCGAGATCTTCTGCAGACCCGTTGCCAGCACGACAGAAATAAAGAGAGAGAGAGGAGAGAGAGAGACGAAATTGTAGGGGCTGGAGAAGAGAGAGAGAGAATGAAAGCAACGAGCTTAAGAAGAGTGAAGAAGGGAACTTGCAAGATTTAAGAGAGAGAGAGAGAGAGAGAGAGAGAGGAACCGCACCGGCCTCTTCACTTCCCCAATGAGAACTCTATTCGAAAACATAAGGAGCAAGCTTTCTCCTTCTAGTGACCACTTAAGAACGAGGAGAGAGCCGCGAACAGGAAATGGAAGTTCATAGTCGTATTTATATACACCTCTCATTAACATACCGAAGATTTCTGCAATTCCAGGAGTTATTACTAATTATGATGTAGGCACCGAGACACTATGCAGTGTAGACTTTTCATCATATCTTCGTCATGCGCATTAATTTTTATGTAGTAATAAAATTTACACATTTGTTGATAAAAATCACTTTCAGTAGTAACATGGTGAAATTTCAGATTCATTGACCCTTGATGATGTCTTCAGAAGGGGTCCTACTCTGCTGTAATCTTGCGAGTTCCCTTTACTCTTTTATTGGCCCGTTTCGCTGCCGAGGCAAATCAAGACAGAGCTGGACTCGAACTTGTTAAAACTATAGCACTGATTGTTTGCATCTATCAATTCAAATTTGAGGTATGGTCTTTTAGATCATCTGACTAGGCACGTATTGTCGGCTGTGTTAGATTAAGTAAGGTAAACTGACAGCTTCAGTTATTAATGACTGGAATAACTGTATTACAATTAATTATGATAAAGATAAAACGACTGACTACCCGAGATTAAAGTATTACAATAATAATAATAATAATTTTTTTTTTACTTGTTTTGAAATTTCAAAAAATTTATATCGCTGTACTCGCTTTCTTGTCGTTTATTCATGTGGCTTTCAATAAAATACACAAGTCGCTCCATGTAAAAAGTCGGGCGTTTGAGTAAAAAATAATATTTTTGAAAAGTTTTTTAAAAAAATAATTTTTTTTTGCTATTCCGATTTTTACGTAATAATTACTGTTGCTTTTAATCTTACTTGTTTGCCTTAACATTGCGTATTCAACGCACTGAGAGTCTCACATCTGTTGAGAGCTTGAATATACAAAGTGTAATGCTCTGTATTTGTTTTGCACGTGAAAACGAATTTTTCATTTACTTAACCATTTGCTGCAATTAACATTTGCCTTTCATGTATGGCCTTTAAATGTAAAGTTAAAAAGAAACAACACATGCACGAATAAAAAAAAATAAAAAAAAATTCTCATTGAAATAAATATTTAGGACAATCTAGTGATAATTTTAGAATAAAAATAGAAAATAATTTAATAATAAGAACAACTGCGTCATTGATAGAAAAAAAAATCTCTAAATAACCTAACGCTTGTATGATAATAAAATGAGGCACAAAATTTGAAACTGCAAATGTTATCTTGTTCATGACAACTTTATATGTTTAAATTTTATTTATGAATTATTTATGAAGGATAAGCATTTGCTTTTGGTTTTTTTTCTTAATTAAAAACTTGATGCAACCACTGCGGTTGTGGCCAAGCGAATAATAGATGTCAGATCGCCTACAGCGCCCAAATATTTTTTTTGAAATCCGTAACGATTTTTGCCAAAATAACCGCCTATTATATTCTTAAGACCACATTTAGTGTTGCTCTCGTTTTTTTAGCATTTATTGATGTCAACAGAAAGGGAAATAAAAAAAATGCAATTTCCATGTTTTCTTAGTAAGTTTCTCATTACATATGTTCATATGCGATTCTTCATGTTGTTAATTATTTCCTTAAAAGACCTGCATAAGGAATAATAAATATGGTCTTAATATAATTTTAAAGATTGATTTAACTTAGATTAAATTATTTTACGATGGAACAAATTTCTTATTTTTAACCAAGCGTAGTCCCGTTTAATCATTATGGGTTTGTAATGGAGCCAGAGACTTTTCAAAAATCAAAACTGCTTGAGTAATCGCTGCGATGCAAACCTACACTCTGGATTGTATTCGATCATACAGATGAATGTCATTTCATACGTGTTCCATATGCAGATGTAACTGGGCGGGAGTCGTAGGCGGTTGACGGGCGCGAATGACAAGTCGTCCAATTCAGGCCCCAACATGCTGAAAGGTCTGGTGAGCGTGCTGGCCAAATAAGTTGAAGGACATGCAACAACATACTTTAAAGAAACTTGCTGGATGATATTCTGGATAGAGGTTGCAGCATTCAGTGTCCAATCCACAAATATCATATATGACTGTTAAAAGACACATCATTCCATATCATTACTCTGTGAATGGGCCCAGGCGTTGAAGGCGTATACACGGTGAAACGTCATCACTGAACACCATCGGTCTCCATTCATTCCTCCAAGCAGCCCGTTCTAGACAACATTGGAGGCGCACAAGACTGCCACAGTCTGACCAAGGGAACCCGCGACCGCAGTCCTAGTTCCAGGAGACGATCACGAATGGTTGGAGCTGACAGAATTTGTTTGACTGTGGCTCTGATTTGAGTGAACGTGAATATTCAGCCTGCTAGAGCGGCCTTCTAATGCGTAGATCGTCACGGTCATCCGAAAGTTTGCGCTGTTCTGAACTACTTCTGCGAATGAATAATCATTTCTTACCAGGTCTCCAGGCAGAAGGACCATTACTATAGACACTTCCGTCTCCAACAGCCACCTAACCTAACCTAACTTTACTTAACCTAACCTAACTTAACCGAAATTAATCGAATATCTGTTGCTAGTTCCCCATAATTTCTCAATAGGATCTAGGTTCCGGAGATCTTGCTGGCACTCCATGACATTCACGTTGTGTGCTTGTAACCAGCTCAAAATTGACCTGCACGCATATGCGGAAGGGTTTTCTTCTTGCAAAATCCAGCCTTTACTAGAAATTTCTCCGGCGATGGGAAGAAGATAATCCTTTAGTGTTGCTGATATTTTTCTGCATCTGGGCGAGCACTTAAAAAGGCAATGTTTGAGATTCCGTTAAAAGATGAACTTTAGTGCAGATGTTTTAGAATGTTCAGCCAAGAAGTCAGCTAGCTATACGACGATGTCTGTTTCTCCATGGTAAAATGAAAATCTTCTCACCAGCATGTGCGTCCAAGTTTTGCTTACGTGTGCTCATAATTTTAAAGAATGTGAAATCCATCAAAAACATTCTGCTGAATTGATTTCAAAATGGATTGCTGGTTTCTAAAATGTTCTTGCTACGTCTGAGAACAAATTTCACGTCGTTGCCCGAAGTCGTCGTCTTTATGGCTAGATTGAACTCAATTCAAATTCGGGGCTCATGACATATAGCTTTTTTATAAATGGAATAAATTGTAAATAATTTTTTTATATTAAAAATTGTTTATTTTTTAAAATTTTATATGTTGGGTTAATTTTATCATATAAATTAAAATTAAACTAAAATATGTCAATTTCGCCCCAACGTTATTATTGAATACTAGAAGAAGTACCCGGCGTTGCCCGGGATTATTACACTTGGGATGTAAACAGAACAATCTCAAAAATTAAAATAAATTTTGCAATATCTTAAAAATAAACACATGAAAATGCTTAGAATTAATACAGTAAAAATTCTTAATGAAAATTCGAAAAAAATCTTTTTAAAGGCTCAAAATGGATGGACTGCTCCAATAATTTCTTACTCAGATAATCTTACTTCAGATCTACACTTGATGTTGTTGCAATTTCCACTCTTCTCTCGCTGTGTTGAAGCAAAATTTGGCCTTTCATCACTTTGGGTAGTCTAGCGGTCGCCAATTCTTCTATTTACTTGCTTCCCATTTGCTCAATACAGCACGGAGCTAAAGGTTTGCTTTCTCTGTCGTCTTTCCACTCTTTCTCAATAGTCTGCTAACTCTTCATTATCTCCAGCTAGTGATCATTTTTAAAGATTTTCAAGAAATTGTTAAGTACTAAGAACTCTCTTTTCTAAGAAAAACCTGAATAACAGGAATTCTATGCATTGTTACTAATTGAAACTTATCCATATTGCATCATCATTTTATGTTCATTGTTATAATTCTTGGAAAGGATTGCTTTATCATTGCATCATCATTTTGAGCTCATTGTTATTGGTGAATTGCGTGTTGAAACCATTGTTGATACCTATTGTTGCACAAACTTTTATTTGCATTGTTGGTCATGAGATATATATTGTTGGTCCGTGCAGAGTGTTTGTGAATTGCGTGTTGATACCATTGTTGCAAAAACTTTGTCTTGCATTGTTGGTCATGCGATATTTCTCATTAATATGCCCTGCCATAACCATGAATATCAATTTTTTATCAATAATTATTATTTTTTCGAAATCTGAAGTAGACAGTGACCTTCCTCATGCTTTGAAGGTCATGTATGCGAAATTTCATCAAGATCGGAATAAAACTGTAGATTTGTATAAAAAACGTACACACAGACCCACAGACCCACCCACAGACCCACCCACAGACCCACAGACGCACAGACCCACAAACATCCTTCTTTATATATATAGATAGATTCCAGGTACTATTCATTTGCAATCTTCTGTGGATGGTGCTTTGGGAGATGTTGATGCTTAATTCTCGTTGACGTTCATTGATGAGCAGCTCATCCCCGAAATGACGTTCCTTGATGAGTAGTTCATTGGAAGATTTGACTATCATTTCTTGAGGTTATGGATTTCGGTCGGCCAAAACGTCGTTTTAGGCTCAGAAGGATGAATAGATGACAGCAACACTTCTACCAGTTTTATTTGCAATTATTACAACACTTGGTCCTTCTCCTTTGCATTTCTAAATTTCTGCTACCTCAATATTAGTTATCTGTTGTGAATGTGACATTGTTGGTTGGCAATAGCAAAATAAATAAATAAATAAATAAATAAATAAAATAAAAAAATTTTTTATAACTTTGAAACACCCCGAAATGAATAATAAGCTCTCCCTGAAATTTGCATGTTTTATTTTTTTTGATCAAAATAAAATTTTTGTGACTAAGTTGTGCATGTATTTATATTTATGGGACAGAAATTTTGTCTGTCTTTGAAAATTTCTTTATAAAATCAAACTACATTTTGATGGGACGTTTATAAGAATGTTATAGCTTTGATAAAAAAAATTGATTAAGCAGTTATTATAAATATTTTCTGACTGATTATTTAGATTATATATACTTTTGGGCGCAATGTAGTATTTAATTTGCTTCTTTTGACCTCCCGTGCCAACTCTTTCACGATTGACCTGTCTGTGGCTAGGTAGTGTTTTATTTCCACGGATTTTCTAGTAAGTAAAAATTTGGGAGATGGCTGAAAATGTAGCTAAGTATATGCAGATTAGCCTTTTGATAGTTTGCAAGTGTGGCGACTTTGTTTTCAGCCAGTTGTTAAGACAATTGCAATTCCAACTGGATGGTGTATTTTTCTGAAATGTTTGTTAACAACTCTTTCAGTTTTTCAAAGCGAGCATATATTATTACTCTACCTTTAAGAACTATAGGTTTTTTTTTCATTTTTTATAGAAAACAATTTTTAATTCACTGATATTATGAGGTATAGAACCATTTTATGTCATTTTTAATAACTATTTTTTTTTATTTTATTCGTTATATTATGAATATATGTATCGTCCAGAATCAAATTCCGCTAGATCCAGAAAGGCTAGTTTTTCAATAATCAACTTTTTCCCCCAGTATTTGTTACTTAAGTAATTTTCTGCTACTAATTTGGAATAAAAAGAGTAAAACCTAAATATCTAATAACCTACATTAGTTTGTTTTTGGTCTAGAAAATATAAAACAATTTGTGGTTGAAAAATAATGATGTAGCGGATATTGATACTAACGACTCCATAAGCGTAGTGATTGTACAGGACGTTATAGAAAGTAAGAAGATATTAATTTAATATGTACTGCAAGTAACTTTATTAAATATTAATATTATAAATTATTTTAATGTTGATTGAAACAAAAAATTATATAAAATTTTCATTTTCTTCCAATGGGACACATCGCAGGTCTTGATGTTCTTCAAAATTGTCATTGCTTTCCTCAATATCCTTGTAGTGTTTTAAATTGTCCATAGCCCTCCAAAAAACCGGGACGAAATTACAGCACAGATGCCTCGGCGCCCATTATGCATCACAACTACGCCATGACAGTTATTTGCAAAAACGCAATGTTCTGATTGGCCAATGCGGATGTAGCGGCTACTGATATTACGTAGTGTAAAATGTGGCGAGTCTGGAACGAAATCCAATTTTTATGACTCAAATTACTCAGGATGTACCGGGGTTAATCCAAGAATAGTTCGTTAGGTTTGTTAGGATTTAAAAAGAAATCCATAGAGACCAATTTCTTTTTTTTCTTTTTTTTTTTTTTTGTTTAAAGTGGATGTGGCGGCGTTTGATCCTAGACGACACATTTAATTAATCACAACTCTTTTATTTTTCCCATTTTTACAACTAACGTTTAAATTTACTCTCTGTAACTAGGTTTGGGTAAGATCTTTTGAAAAAAAAAAGCATTTGGTAACCAACTATGGTTTTAAATGTTAGATTTTAATTCATTTTATTGTTTCTATTTCTACCCATTGAATTTTAGAGTGGTTTTAACACCTTTAATGTGACGAAGTGATACTTTGGCTACCCTAAATTTAGCACGTGTGATAAGTTAACAAAAGCCATGAAAATTTAGGAAACTGAAATTAGGAAACGAAAAGATATTTAACACAGTCAAAGCGTGTTGAGAGTATTCCGAAATTAGGAACTGAAGTTTCGAGTTAATATTTTGAGTTGTATTAAGAATTCTAATATTAAAAGATGAGTAAATAAATATATTAAAGCTGCTGTTTAAAGTTTACTTTTGTATACACGTATCTTGACAAAACTGTGAAACAAATTAATTAACGGGTTTATTACACTGTTCAACAGGTAAAAAGTTGCGGGCATGAAAACATCTGAGCTTAAATAATTTTGGGGTGCTAAAAAAGAAAATGACACTAAAAAATGGTGATTAGCTCTAGTCCCGTGATAAAGCAATCACCTAATGAAGTAAGGCATATTAAAAGTATGATGCAAATTTAGCTATACAAGAGAAAAACCAAGAGAAGCCGAAACGACACAAACTGAAGACAAAAACAGTGAGAAATTTAAATATTTAAACATTTATTTTAAATGTAGTTTACTAATATAGATTTGCTTGATAAATATATACAATATATTATTCCGTGTATACACTATTGCCAATATCATTTAGCTTTTTATTGGCAAATGAAAAATATGGGTCTATACAGGGTTTTACGAATTCTGTGTACAAACTTTTAAGGGTAGTATAGGATCATATTCTTAATATATTTTGCCAATAAACAAATTAATCCTTGATACATAAAAAATTGTCCAACATCATACATACAATGGCTATGCGAGGTTTCCTCATAAGAGTGTCTCTCTCGTTAATGTACTTCCGAAAAACGGAGAATTAGAAAACTTGATACTGATGGTCACAATTTAAATACTACATGTTTGTAAAATTACAAGATGTTCAAATATGTAGGAGTAATGCATGCCTCACAGCATCTTGTCATTGAATTTCTGATACAGCCATAATTCCCTGCAGTGTCACTTGGAGCCATAATTCGCGCTATCAGGTCCTCTTCCGAATCCACAGGAGTATCGTAAACCATATTCTTCAGATGTCCCCAGAAGAAGAAATCTAAAGACCGAGAAGATGTACGGCGATCGAGGTGAATTTGCTGTTTGACAATTTTTTTATGTCTCAAGGATTCATTTGCGACTCCCAGTCAATTGGCAAAATATTTTCAAAATATATTCCTCTACCATCCCTAGAAAGTTTGTACATAGAGTAGAAGAAGAGTTAAGACAATTCAAAGAACCGTCTGAAAAAAAATTGTTCTCTCTTCAACATCAGATTCGAAACGTTTTGGAGCTTCACTGTTGGCTGTTACCGGTTTAAATTGCCCAATTGCTGATAAGCGCCGATTAGCTGCTGAGCGTTTGATGGTTTGCAATTCATATACGGTTTAACGTTAATTTTGTCTACTGCAGGACACCTTCAAACCGTCATAACAGTAATAAGCGATTTCGATTTCATGTTCATATGATATTTTCTGCTCATTTTGGTCCCTGAAACATATCCTGAAAGTTTACACAGATCATTCAGAAATACCCTGTATAAATATTAAGTTTTGGCGCATTATGTTACTTAATAGCCAATGTTGAAAAAACGTAAACTTTCCGTTTGCATGAAAATTAGAGTCAAATGACAAATTTCATTGTTAAATATGAATTCAACATGCGAAATTCATTAAGAAATGGCACATTTCATTTCCGAAACTGAAAAATGTTGAAAATTTGTGAAACAGTGTTATTATAAGATTAATACGAATAAAAATAAGTGGGATAACGAATGCTTCATTATTGATTTACTAGCTGTATGGAGCACAATTTGCATGTCGTAGTAACTTAAATAATTCTAAGATAATTTCTTCTATGATTATTCAAATACCTTCTTCTCAAAGCTTGTAGGGGGCGGTAGGCTACTGTGTAATTAAAAACGACAAATTAAACCGAATCATTTCTTTTTTAATTCGTACGTTAACCGAAATATCCATGCCTTGATTATAAAACTTAAATTTCTTTACTATGACTATTCTTGTTTTATTAGGAAATTCTTACATTCATTTTACTGTGTTATTAGGAAATTCTTGCTAAAGTTTAGCAAAAGGGTTAGGATTTTCTTTGCTCGTTAATTGTATTTTTTTTTTATACAGCAGGGCAAATCAACGATGTATTTATTTTGACACATCAATTCGGCCACTTTAAAATATGTGATGAATTACTCAAAAAAGTAGACTTTTTTTTTAAACATTCTGCGTGTTCTTCCTTCATTTGAAAATGAACCCTGTATTAAGGAAGAAGGGAGAAAGACGACCCCGACGAGCGATAAGAAATTCCAGTAAATCTGAACTCCTTTTATCCGTCAAGACTAATGAGAAAGGCCTGTTAAGTCTTCTAAATTGTTTACGCGACGGGAATGAGAGATCGCCGTCGACAGATAGGGTGACGAGATATTACCTCCGAAATTTAAAGGAATTTTCGAAATTTCTCATTTCCCCCTCTTGCATTCCCTTTACTTAACTTCTTCTCTAATGATAGGGATTGAAGTTGCTTTTTTTGTTGTTGTTGTTTTATTTTTATCAACTAATTCATTCTTGATTTTTTTTTTAATTAAACATAACTCTTACTCGCGTTTTTAATATATTATTCTTAATGGTAGAAATACAATAGCTGTTTTGAATTACTTTACGATTCGAAGTACTATTTCTAGAACTCTTCTCTTTACATGTGATGACTCTGAAGAAGCTGTAAGAAGTTGCTTACATATGTTTTCTGATAGGCATTCTCCCAATGAGTGAAGATGAAGAAGGCATTTGGTCTCTATAATTTTAGGACGGCCCATGTTTTTGCCATCCATTATAATTCTCCTTTTTTAAATAAGGAATGTAGCTACGATGTTTTACCTTTCATTTATTCTTTAGAGTGTCGTTTTCGCAGTTGCATAATATCAATCACAACAACCAAGAATTTTTTCTTCCTCCTCCTCCTCCTCTCTCTTTATTCCCTCCGTCAAAGAGTGTGGGAGGCGACAAGAAAACGAGTCAAGGTTCCCTTTGTTTGTCATTTTTTTTTCTCCTTTTCGCCTTTCAACTTCTTTTATTTTTAAATTGGAACCTTAATAGAGCCATTACAAAGGAAAGACGAATTATTCAATGGAGTCAATTACGCCACGACTGAACAACTCGTGTAATAGTTGCATTACAATCTTACACGAGTAGAGATCTCATTTGTTTACCAAAATGTGACCTTAAGATTTACGTGCTCAAACGAAGGACTTAATCGACTGCGAAATGAGTGTGCTGCAGTCACACACACGCACAACCACATTACTACGCACGTATACTGGAGAATCTCACCCAGTAATAATAGTAAAGAAGGAAGGCAACCGAAATGGCAGAATCGTGGTTGGGTGGATGGGAAATTACGTAGGAATTATCATTGAAACAGAAAACTCTTGTTACTATAGCATCTAACGAAATTGAATGCGAATACTAACAAAAAAAGAGGATCCATAAGGAAAGAAAAACAATAAAAGGATCCACTTCTCTTTGAATGTAAGTGAACGCCTTACATCCATTTATGCTGAATGAACTTCATTCATTTATGTGTGAGCATTGTGAAAGGCCGTTGTGTAAATTCGGGCTGATCATTATCATAAATGAAATGTTAACGAGATTTTGAAAACAATAAAAATAATAGTATTATAAATAATTATATAAATGATATTGAGCATGCCAGTACTCTAATTGAATTTTTAATATATAATCTAATGTAATTTTTCTTTTATTTAATTTAATTTAAGAAAGAACAATGGAAATTTCTTGGTTGTTATCAAACAAAAAAGGCAAAAGAAAACTTTTTCGTCTGTTTGTATTTTTTTTTTTTGGCTTACGAAAGTAAATAACTTGGAAAGAAAGGGGATTATCATTTCTATGATTATTTATAGAGAATTTAGAAATCCTTTATTTAAGTCATTTGTAAAAGTCCTCTATAAAACTGAGAAATCGTTCATTTTCTTCGTTCTTTGGCGAAGAAAAAAAAATGAGGTGTGGTCACCACCCGACTTTCTTATACATAAATGTGCTGGTCCAAATACAGAAAAAAATAAAACAGCTGTCTAAAATGGCTACTTCCGATAGAAATTTTGAAAGAGTTTGTGAAAAATAGTTTCTTCAAATTAGCTTCTAAACACTTTTGTATACTTCACAAATTTTCCTATACCGTCGTATTTCGCCTGAATTAGCCAAAAACTGGATTTTGACAAGAGTAAAACTGGTACTTCCGGTTGAAATTTTGAAAATTTTTCTTAACAAAAATTGTTTATAATTGAAATTGGAACACTTTTTAGTCTCTACAAAATTTTCATAAACGCAAAGTTTAACCAGATATTTCAAAATTTATATTTTGGCGCTGGAGTAAACTGATACTTCCGTTTCACCGATTCCACTGGAAAACTAATCAGACCTCCCGAGGAAGATTATAATCTTAAGTTTAAAGTTTGGTCTCGAAAGCTTTAGCCGTTTGGACGCTATCGTGGGCACACACGCACACACACACACACACACACACGCACACGCACACACTCACACACACACACACACGCGCATACGCACACAGACTGACACACACACACACTCGCACGCACGCACACTCTCTCTCTCACACACACACACACACACACACACACACACACACACACACACACACA